>PVIR01002958.1:0-94713 GCA_004026965.1 Petromus typicus | reverse complement strand
AATCCTCCTGCCTCTGCCTCCCAAGTGCTGGGATTACAGGCGTGAGCCACCACGCCCGGCACTGTGGTATGTGGTACTGGTTGCTGCTGGGTGTGGGTCTCCACACCCAGTATTGTTATGTGGTTACCGGGGAATCGAACCCGGGCCCTTGCGCTTGCAAGACAGGCGCCGGAACCACTGAGCTAACTCCCCGGCCCCATCCATTATATTTTTGATCCTCTGATAATATCAGTCTGGTGTAAATCAATCAATTGAAAAGTCATTAAAATATGAGAAATACAACTTCACTAAAATTATGACTTTGCAATAAATCTATTTTTTCTTGCATTTTTTTAGTGAGGAAAATTCGCTGCTACCATTTTAGCTCAATTTAAATCCTTTGTAAAACTGTAAAAATCAGGGCTGGGGATGTAGCTCAGTAATACTGTGCCTGCCTGGAAGCACTGAAAAAACAGAAAACAACAACTACAAAAATGAAAGGTCCTGGGCATGAATGCTCTGGGTAAAACAGGCATGAGGAAATACACAGTTGCTAACTGATGATGACTCCACTTAGGATTTTTAAACTTCATGACATATATTCAGTAGTAACTACACCCTTAGAAATTGCCGTTTTCTCAAGGGCTGGCCATATACAGCATGATTCTTTTTTATTTTTAATATTTTCTTTTTTTTTGAGACAGGCTCTCACTTTATAGTTCAGGCTAGTCCTGAACTTAACCTTAAACTCTTGGCAATCCTCCTGCTTCTGCTTCCTGAGCACTGGGACCACAGGCATGAGCCACCATGCCCAGCACTATGGTATGTGGTACTGATTGCTAATGGACTTGAGTCACCACACCCGGCATTGTTGTATGTGGTTATTGGAGACTGAACTCAGGATCTTGCATTTGCAAGGCAGGCTCCTAAATCACTGAGCTAACCCCTGCCCCAGCATGATTCTTATGATGCCCAACTCTAAGCTAACATAGATGCTCTGGCTGTATCTAAGGCAGAATAGACCAATGTGTGGTGGCTTAAGGGTATTAAATGCATTTTCAACTTAGCATATTTTCAAGTTATAATAAGATTTATTTTTAGAGTTGTATTTTTTGTTTTTTGAGAGAAGGTCTCCTTATGTCGCTCAGGCTGACTTTGAGCTTATGTAGTCCAGGCTGGACTTGAACACATGGTTCCCCTGCCCCAAGCTTTCAAGCACTGAATTATAAGGATGGAATACCATTGTAAATGGAAGAGCAATTACATTTATGCTATGTGAAAATATCTTAGAATCCTGAGAATCAGAAATATTACCCATTCTGAAAAACTTTAGTACAGAAGCAGGAATAATAAGTGATTTTGATTAGAACAAAGACAAACTTGTGAACTTCACTAAGGCAGCAACAGATTTTGTTCTATTTGTAAAGCTTCAGAAGGCTAAGCCCTTAATTTACACAGTGGGAGGTGGCTTCTCTGCATTGAGCTAAACTGAGTTGATAGTGACACATGCACACTTTTGGCAGCAGGGCAACTGTGCAGATCAAATCTGACGTATCTTCCACTGCCAAACATAACTCAAAGGCCAGATGAGCCTGACTCTCAGTGTCTTTCAACAGGAGAGTTTAGAAATGACATTTCACTGGAATAAATAAGCCATCCTTCAACTTTAGATGGTTAAAGTTGTACAAAACTAAGTGCTTTTTATGTACAGAATCTGTCATATGAATTCCAAATTTACTGCTGAAGTTTCCTCTACAGATGCAAGAAAGAGAATGTTCTCATGAGTCTGTGTCTGTGGTACAGGGGTCTACAGGGCACATGGATAGAGAACTGTTGCAGCCCTGGTATACCCTTATAAAAGGTGAAGCAATTGTTTTATCCTAAAATAGAAGCTGAAATTTGAGCATGAAGTGTTGGAAAATATTCCCTACCATTCTCACCTGATTGATTATATCTTTAAAACTTTAAAGGTTAAAAACAAGAAGAGAAAGAAAACAATGAGATAGATATTTTACACCAATGACTAGGCAGTATCTGGTGTTATGTCCAGCTTGAGGATTTTAGACCAGCATGTGTCTATTCCCAGACACTCTATCAGTCTTGTGTCTGGAACCCCAGATAATGCAATAAGGTAAGCAATGAGCTTCGTGCTTCAGGAGAAAAAACAAATTGTAGGCCCAGCACAATATACAATAGGAACAGTAAT
Organism: Petromus typicus; assembly: GCA_004026965.1. Taxonomy (NCBI): domain Eukaryota; kingdom Metazoa; phylum Chordata; class Mammalia; order Rodentia; family Petromuridae; genus Petromus; species Petromus typicus. The sequence continues at coordinate 92,528 of PVIR01002958.1, read as the reverse complement.
GATAAAGTGAAATGTATTATGCTTTCAATTTATAATAATCCAGTATAAATATAAGCTTGTGTATATGGAATAATTCTTTCTCCAGATAGGAGCTTACATAAATAGGCCACTAATTATATGTTACACAGTTTGAAGTAACTTGACCGCATTATCTCTTTTAAACCTCACAAAACTCCATGACCCATCATTACTATTGTATTTTCCATGAAATAAGTAGAAGCATAGAAGGGTTAAGTAATTCGCCAAAAGTCACTCAGGCATCAGCATTGACACCTGTGACAAACCCAGAGGTCTAACAGCTTCACTACCCTGAACACAGCGGATTGTGTGTCAGTGAGCTGGCCTGTACGCAGCCTGCTGGTCCACTCACTACTGTGTGAGCTGAGTTGACTGGAAAACATGAGATTTGGGGAACTGAGTGTGACTGTGGCTACCAGTTCCAAGACAGTGGAAACACAGAATAAGTTCAGTTTCCAAAAGGCTCAGTGGGAGCAGTAGAGGATGGAAACAAACAGCACACACAGAGCAGAGTGTGTCTCTGTCCTCCTAGTGGAGGGCGTCTTTAATAAGACCTTCAAAATGAGCTTCCTTCTGCCTTAATTTTGGAGAGAACCAATTGTATTCGTCTTTTTCCAACTCATTTTTACATGTGCCATGCTGAATATCTTAAAAACTATTTTAGGGATTGGTAGGAAATAGCTGAGGAGTTGGTGATTCTAACTTGAGAAGTGGTACATTTTTTTTCTTGCCACTCTGCGTGATAATATTATGTTTTTATTTGGCATGAGACAACCTAAATCTGAAGAGAGTCATTTTGTTTCATTGTGTAAAAAGTCATCACAGATGACTTACCCTGGGTTAATCAAGGTCAACTATTATGTTGAAGTCATTATTGATCAAGTTTTAAAGCTAAAACTCAAAAATAGTTCAAGTGACAGCTGATGATAAGGCTAGGTATCTACAAGTTTAAAATCAACGTCTCTCAGGAAATCAATCTTTGCATAGACTTTTCATATTTAATTCAGTGGAAGGATTCAAGATTTAGACAAAGGATAATTTCAAATTTTTATGGTTGTACTCTTGTCCTTTCCAATGGATGGCTTCACCCTTTGGTGGCATTGTGTAACACTGGAATTCTTCACTATGCATAAGATGACTTTTTACTGAAATAGCCATTGTTCTTGTACTTATGACTTGAGTAAGTGAAGTCAGTTGAGTTAAAGGATTTTTATGTACCTACATAATCTTTATTAAGTGATTTACCTGCAGTCTCAGTAAGCAGAATTTACTATGGACACAACATCCTGCACACATCCAATAGTAATTTCCTTTATAAGCAAATCATGGTTGCTGTTTATATATCCCCCCACCTTTTGCTAGATAATATAGTACTTTGGAGGCCAAAGCATGTTCTTATTTCACATATTCTGTGAAATATTGGAATATGTCTTTAGTCCATATGTATCTAAACTATAAATCATTTCATTTCTACTTTTTTTTTTTTAAATTTATTTAGTTTTTTTGAGACAAGGTCTTTTGTAGTTCAGGCTAGTCCTGAACCAGTCATGAACTCAGCAGTCCTCCTGCCTCTGCCTCCCCAGAGGTGGGATTACAGGCGTGAGCCATCATGCCTGGCACTGTGGTGTGTAGTACTGATTGCTGCTGAGCGTGAGTCCCCATGCCCAGCAGTGTTATATGTGTTTACTGGAGACTGAAGCCAGGACCTTGCGCTTGCAAGGCAGGCGCTGGAACCACTGAGCTAAATCCCCGACCCTCACTTCTATATTTGATACATAGGAAATTACTGCTGTGGGATAAATATAAGCATGCTACTTTATGGTGATTTCTAAGTTTCTAGAAATTTAGGCCACATTTTAAAATATAATACATTATTAGAAATTATGAAGAAATAGCATAATCCTGGGAATGTAGGAAAGTTAAATGTTCCCTCTGAGGGAAAATCTACACAATCTCTTTTTGGTTTTGTTTTATCTCTTAGATACAGGGGATTGAACCAGGGCCTCACCCATGCCAGCACTGTATCCCCAGCCCTTTTTATCTGGTATTTTAGACAGTGTCTCGCAAAGTCGCCCGAGTGGCTTTGAATTTATAATCCTCCTGTCTCTGCCTTCCAAATGTCTGACATTACAAGAGTACAATTACGATCCTGGCTCTTTAATTTTCGCTTGAAAGAAATAACAGACAATTTAAAAATTGTCTTGTAACAAGAAAACTTCAGGCTAAAGCCCAGGAGGAGCACCAGGAATAATGTTTGGCTAACTCTGAAGCAAGGGCCCAGCTAAAAGGGCGGCCCTGGTAAGAAACCTTATTGTTTAACGGCGGCACTGCCTGACTTCCTCGAAGCAAAGCACGTGATGTGTGGTGCCAGTAACAGTAGTGGGGAAAACATAGTTTGAAAGTGTGAGAGAAAACTCATTCTACCTTGAAATTCTAATTTAAAACCATTACCGGCCACTGCAGGTGAGACAAATGAAAAACAAACAACGGGTTTCAAAGCCTAAAAACAAACCTAACAGGAAAGAACCTAAACCTGAGCTGCCTGTTTGCCTATTCTCTGAGCAAGTGCTGGAATCCACAAGAGGCTCGAAGGCCAGTGATCAAAAGTGTGGGTGCGAAGATTTTGGGTGATGAGTTTTCCTTCCTTCCTTTCTGGATTTCCCCTTTCTCTCTCTCTCTTTCTCTCTCTCTCTCTCTCTCTCATTCTCTCTCTCCCCCACTTGGTTGCTATTTTTTGCTTATTATGAGCATATGTCACTTTTAGATTATAACTGTGAAAAAAAGACTTTAATGACTTTTTCTCCCTCCAACTGTGCACCAGTAGCTGCATATGGCAACTGAGTGTGCCGGTCTTGTCCTCTAGAGCTCACATAAAACATTAAGTATGAATATTTAAATAACACGATTAGTTAAACTTCACAACACTTTAGTTCATAAAAAATAGTAGTTTTTGTTAGCTTCTATTTTTACCAAGCAATGCAGACCAGTTTCCCCTAATACACAATTCTTTTTAAACTAAGTATAAATGGTATGGTAGCACACCCTTGGGATCCCAGCACTTGGGAAGCTGAGGCAGGAGGACTGCAGGAAGAGGTCAAGGCTAGCCAGGACCTACCTCAAAAGACCAAAATAATCAATCAGTCAATCAATCTAAGTGTAAAGGGACTATATTTGAACTAAATAAAATACTCAGATGATGGCTGGCTTTTAACAGAAATACTCTAATCACTAGAAATAATTTTCAAGGGAAATCACAGAATCATTGTACTAAAATTCTTTCAGGAATTTAATGAAATGTACTCTGATGACAGTGACTGGAACATGGACCTCGTAAGGAATTTCTTCACAGCCTCATGATTTGCGCATAGTAAGAGAGTGGCTCTGGAGTTGCTGTGGTGCTGCTCTCAGTTAGCTGGAACTGGGGTGCTGATAGAAGAAAGGGCACACCACAGCACAGAAATCACAGGGTAATAAAACCACACCCTTCAGAGGGAAGTTTAAGAAACTAATAGAAGAACAGAAGATTTAGCTTCCTAAACCTGAAACATCTACATCTTATAAACTATTGTAACCATTCTAGGCACATCATCACCAAACTGAGAAAAATTAGAAGTTAAAAAAAAAAATAGAGCAGCTAATAAAAGACAATGCATTACACTTAAGGTTGAAAAGATTTAAACACTGCTGAGTTCTCATCAGCAACTCCAAAGGCCACCAAACATGGACCAACACCCTTAATGTGTGTTAAGAAGAAAGTGATCATCCAAAGACATACTTCAAGAATGAAATGAAAATATTTTCATTCATGGAAATATATTATGATGATAAAAGAACTCTATGATAGTTTTGTTGCCAGAGGACTTGCTTCATAAGAAATGCTAAATAAGGGCCTGGGAGTTAGCTAGTGGTTCCAGTGCCTGTCTTGCAAGCACAAGGGCCCGGGTTCAATTCCTCGGTAACCACATACAATACTGGGTGTGGAGACTCATGCCCAGCAGCAACCAGTACCACATACTACAGTGCCCGGTGTGGTGGCTCACACCTGTAATCCCAGCACTCAGGAGGCAGAGGCAGGAGGATTGTGATGTGAGTTGGAGGCTGAGCTCAGGGCCAACCTGAACCACAAAGCGAGACCCTGTCTCAAAAAAAAAAAAAAAAAAGAAATGCTAAATAAAAATTTTAGGTTAAAAATAAATGATACCAGAAGGAAACTTCAGGAACAAATGAAGACTGTCAGAAATGATACATAAAAAGATAGTTTTCTTTTGCTTTACTTCAAATAGTTTATTCCCTGGTTTTTTTCACATGTAGAAGTAATAAATGTGACAACCTTAATATAAAGGGTGAAGGTGAGGAAGAGGTTTATTTCAAATTTCTGGCAATCATCTGTGAAAATGTAGTCTATGTACTTATTGTAAACTCTTATCTAGCAATAGAAACCTAATTTAATGATATGTAGCTAGATAAATTAATATTAAATTTTAAAAAGTATTTTAGTAATGCTAGAAGTCATTCTAGCATTAGACAAGCAGTCATAGAAAAGACCATTGCTTGTCATTCTAGACAAGCAGTCATAGAAAAGAAGGGATGTACAGAAAAGAGCAAAATGATAGTTAAGTCTCTAAGAGCAGTTATATTTCTGGCATCATGGTACATGCCTATAATTCTGGTGTTTAAGAAGTTGAGGCAAAAAAGAATTAAAAGATTCGTTTCTCAGTGATATATGTGCACCCATGTTTATAGCAGCTCAGTTTGTGATTGCTACATCTTGGAAACAACCAAAATGTTCATCAACTGGAGACTGGATAAAAAAGCTGTGGTTCTTGTACAGAATGGAATATTACTCTGCCATAAAAATGATAAGTTTGAATCATTTCTACTTAAATGGACATACCTTGAGGACATCCTCATAAGTAAAATAAGTCACAGATGTGTAAATATTGTATGTTTTCTCTGGTATGAGAAAATAATGATGTATATGAGTTCTAGAATGTATGTTATATATTGTGAAATAGAAAATACTCAGAGTGAAATGGGGTGAAGGGGAAAAATAATGTGATTATAACAAAAAAGAAAGGAAACAAAGTTTATGTATATAGGGAGTGGGGGTGGTAGGGTGGGTAGGGCTATGGGAAAAAGTGAGAATTGATTTGAGTTATATACTGGTACAAATTCTCACTGTTGAGTGCAGTCACGGTGTGTATATGTAATGTATTAATAAAGTTTTCAATTAAAAAAAAAAAAGAAGTTGAGACAAGAATATCACAAGCTTGAGGCCAGCCTGGGCTACACAATGAATTCAAGGCCAGCCTGGACTATTTAGTGACACCCTATCTAAAAAGAAAGAGAGAATAACAATTGCAGCAATCATAAGTGGTCTACACACTGTGTTAAAAAAAAAAACCTAGGGATTTTCAAGAAAATCTGTCTATAAGAAAAGCACATTAACTGGAAAAAACAGATAGTTTGAAAGTAAATAGTGGAAAAGATGTACCATATGAAGAGAATGTGTAAGAAATCTAGAATAGTTGTACTAACATTTAAAAACATGGTCTTTAAAACAAAGACTTTTAATGGAAATAAAGAAGGTTGTTTTCTAATGATAAAATGGTCATCAGGAAATCATAACAATCATAAAGATGTATATACTTAATAACAAAGCTACAAAACATATGAAACAGAGCTTGACTGAATTAAAGGTGCAGAACACAATTTCCCCAGTATGGGTTAAGAGTTTATTGATTGAACAATTGGACAAAAAAGTAAAATCCCCCTAGACATGTGTCCCAACCTATGAGTTAGTGATGCAGAGAGATCTTCCTTAGATGAGCTTCTACAGAAAGTACATTGCAACTCTGTACCCACACTGATGTCTTCTAGGTCATTAGAAGTCTTGAAAGTGCACAGACCTGAAGTATTTCTATTCTTACTTTTCTAAGTGCTCTGCATTCGTTCTTCTTTTTTTCTTTTCTTTTCTTTTCTTTTCTTTTTTTTTTTTTTAAGATTTTTTTGAGACAGGGTCTCACTTTGTAGTTCAGGCAGGCCCTGAGCTCAGCCTCAAACTCACATCACAGCAATCCTCCTGCCTCTGCCTCCTGAGTGCTGGGATTACAGGCGTGAGCCACCACGCCCGGCACTGTGGTATGTGGTGCTGATTGCTGCTGGGCATGAGTCTCCACACCCAGTATGGTATGTGGTTCCTGGGGATCGAACCCAGGTCCTTGCGTTTGCTAGATAGGTGCCAGAACCACTGAGCTAAATCCCCAGCCCTGCGTTATTTCTTGTAACTTAATTCTACAGCTTCCCAAAGCATCCAAGCCATATCTCTTGGATTTCTCCTTTGCTGGTTTTCCTCCCATTTTATTCTCTTACATAACATCAAGATGCACTTTCTTTTCCACAAGAGTGCATAATTCTACTTCGCTTCTTCACAATGCATATGATGTGGATCTTAACAGAGGCATTAGCCGGGAGATTGCTTGTTTCTTCTGAGGTTACACAGCTAATGAATTAAAATGACAGCATCAGTAGACAATTCACTTTCATGTTTCTTCATCCTTTTTCAAAAGACATACGTAAAACAACAGAAAAAAGTTCTTGACAGATAAAACTGATGATAAGTTTAGACTGTAAACGTGGTCTTTGTGGAGAAAAAAGCCCAGAGTTTTGTATTCCCCTTCTGAAGTCCCCCTATTTTCACTAATAGGTTCTCTTCTATGAAGGAAACATTAGAGTACAGAAGTGGCTACAAGGAAACATTAGAGCACAGAAGTAGCTCAAGCTGCTTCTCCTTCCTGTGAAGTAAACAACGGGTGCACACGCTCTGCCCCTCTCCCTTGCCCAGTGTTTGCAGGCCCTGAGCTCTGGATAGGTCAGCTTTCCTTCTTAGTTTGTTATGTCATTTCTAAGGGCACCAAGGATCGACTCTCCCTCCTGTTTCACAGGGTTGCTGTGAACATTAGATTTTTGTAAGCATGTTTTGCAAAAGTGTAAGGCGTATACACATATTAGGTTTCAGCCCTGTTTTCTACTGCAGTAGGCCCTGTTTAATAATACCACTCTTTTACTTGTTTTAGCTCCTTTCGGTTCTCTTCCCCTTTTGACTTCTAGGGACAGCTTTGTGCAATTAGCCTCTAGTCACACAGGCTTGTGAAAATGAATGAGAAGATATCCTCTTTCCTATAACAACATACGCCACCCTCAGTCTAATTTTTAATTATATAACCCGAAGCATAGTCTCTGATCTCATAAAGGGCGTTCCCCTGGTTCTGAGCAGATGCACTCACATCCCTGAGTCCCACAGTACGAGTTATACTTGTCTTCCCAGAAGTATTATCAACTGCGGCTCACATCAGGTTTGTAAACCCCCTCTTCATTCTCAAGGAAAAATTTAAGTCAAGGTATTTTCCCATTTTATTCTACTCTTCTCCATTCCAAGGAGTAGACTCATCCCTCTGTTCCTCGCCCTTGAACGTACTTCACTATCCGTCAAGCTGCACCTCACGATCTGTACACTGCAGACACCCAAGAGGAGGATTAGACAAAAGGGTTTGCATGAGGTTGAAATTAGCAGTGAAGCTCTGAGCCAGGTGCAAGCAGACAAGCAGGTAACACAGAATGCAGGCCACAGGGCCTTCTCCTCATACCTGAGTCATCACTTGTCCAGAAGGCTCTTGGATCAGGCTTGGTCAGCATGCTGCTGTGGTTACATGGTTCCTTCACCTAGAAAACGTAAAGGGAGAATGGGTGCTGTGGTCACAGTGCAGGGCTCCTGTCCTACAGTTCTGGGGCAGCTATGCCAGCACTGTGGCATGGCTGGGCCCTCACTAGGAGTCTGGCCTCTGACTATGCTGTGCCCCAAGAGTCCCACTTAACCCACACAAGCTGGGAAGGGGTCACCCTAGACTTGACCCGGGTCTACTCAGGGCTGAGGCTAAGCAATCACAGGGAGTGTAGTTCAGTCCCCATGTGCTCCCCTACCCATGCCATGTTCAGTGTGCAGCCCGCACAACTGTACACAGAGATGATGCTGATGAAAAAATGTGTAAAGATATTCACTACATGAAAAAGGTCACACGTCAGAAACGTTACTTCTAGTAAACTCCAATTGATCCATTGGGAAGCAACTCTATACTATGGTGATGTGTTAGCTTTCAAAAACACACCCTCAGTCAGTGAAGTGTAGACTTCAGTATTAAGAAAGAACTTGTACTCATCTTTAGTTTTCAGTGTGATTATTTCATGACTGTGAAGTCGGAAGCCTCACTGACAACTCCCACTGCAGTCATAATGGAAGTTATAGAGAATGTCACCAGGACATTGTTTGTTTCCACTGACATTTTTAAGATGTTACTGATGAAAGAAAGGGTATGTGAAGTCACAGTCTGGCACAGAATCCTTTTCTTAGGGATTAGTAGCAAAGAAGCTATTTGTGCTTCCATCTTCAGTGCAACATCATTCCCAACAATTAAGATGAAGACATGAGATAATTGTCCATTAATGAATGAGTGGATAAAGAAACTGTATATATAACTGAATATTACTTAGCTTTCCAATGCAGAAGATCCTGTTATACATGACTACATGAACGAACTATGAAGATATTAACCTAAGGAAAATAAGATAGTTACAGAAGGACCAATATTGCACATTGTTTGACTTACAAGAGATGTATTAAAGAGAAACTGAGAGTAGAATGGTGGTTTTCAAGGCAGTTGGGAGGAGGAGTTGAATACAGCAAGCATAAAGTTCCACTTAAGCACTATAACTAGGTTTTAGGCATCTTTTGCAAAATACTGTGTGTAGAGATAACATTACTATATTGTTTGCTTAAATATTTAAGGGGCTAGAATTTGTGTTGAGTGTTCTCACTGTAATTAAAAGAGAATGTAGGATAGATGTCATCCTGTATCTGTTAGTACAAAAGATAGGTAAGTACAATATTTGATTCATCATTATGTAAGGGTTCTAAATATAGGAATGGAATTTCCTTATGTTTACAAGATTGTTTGGATTTATAGGAAACATGATCTTATAAGTAAAACTAGAGTAAAATAGTCATCCAAATTTAAATCACATGTTGAGTGTTAGTTCAGTGGCAGAGTGCTCTCAAAGCCCTGGATTTGATACTCAGCACTACAAATGATGATGATGATGATGATGATGATGATGGCGGCTGAAGGAGTGGAGGATGAAGTGAAGGTCATTTCATGTTTAACAAAAGCAGTGTACACCAAAGCCAATTCCATGCCCAGATTCTGAGAAGCACTAGAAAGCATTCTTCATACTCAACTACATAGTATAACTTTCTTCCTTCCAAGAAGGTACAGCTATCTTACTAAAGTGCTGCCTTACTTGTATGAAAACTCTTTACAGGTTGAAATAAAGTCTGCATCCTTGAAAAATTTGGTCCCTGTTTCTACTCTCTCTTGAGTTACAGAGTGTTACCTTGTACCTCAAATATCTGAAACTAGCTATTATGAAAGCAGCCTTCTATTTTCTTCTATTAATTCTCCTTCTTCCTTTCATGGTTCCTCATGCAGTTGTTTAAGCCTCTTCACTGAGGTCCCTCTACCCAACGTCACATCCTCCCTGACATGTGAACTAGTCCTGTGGGAGCTCTCAAGCCAAATCTAGATAATAGTCACTGAAGCCAGGTATTTACTTCTGCAGGACAGCACTCAAAGAAGACAGCCCGTGATACCTCCAGTGCGGAGAACTAAAATGCTCCCGAGCACCTGTAAATCTGACACACCATGCATGATGCATAGTGCACTAATGCAGTATGATTTGGTTATTTTATACCTTTTAACTGCAAGAAGTTCTAATTAATTTTCCAGTTCTTATTTACTTGGAAAAGTTGGCATATATGAGCTTTGTTTCTGCATTAAGTTCTGTAACTGGCTGTGTCCTTGTGGTGTTTGTTTAAAAAAAATGTCATCACCTCAGGTCTCATTTATTCATGAGTGATTCTTTTTCATTATTTGATTAAAAATAATATCTTACATGTGAAAGCTGTTTCTGTGAGTGCCAAAATCGCCAAGAACTCCTTATTTTTCTTTGTGATGTCACAATGCAGGTTAACTTGGCATTTTTCTTTATTTCCCAGAACCAAAGGATCACAGTAAAAGATCTGCATGACATTCCAAGCACAGCTTCATAACCAACCCCATGAATTGCAAGAGTTAACGGGCAGTGCTCTAGCACAAAGTCCTGTAGCTTCAAGTCCTTTGCAAGTGAGAAATTTCATTATCAGATGTCGATCCTGCTGAGTGCTCATGAGACACTCAAGTCTCAGCAGAAAGGTGGAAGCTGGAGCAGAGACCAAGCAGCACACAGGGCTGACACCTGAGTGAATCTGCAGTGGGCCTGTGGTTCTTTCTCTCTCTCTCTGCCTGAAAATCTTTCAGGGGGGTTTTCCTAGTAGGATCTCTGTCTTGGGAGTGTGACTGGGAGGATAACATTCACAGAAAAATGCAAAAGAAAAGGATGGGTGTGAAGGGCAGCTGGAAGAAGGTCGTGTCAAGATGTGATTATGACTAAAGATGTAAGAAGGTGTATATGGGAAGCCCAAGTGGTTGAGAGCTTTTTGCCAGCTGGTGACTAGGACCATGGCCATCCAGAGTCAAAGCTGCTGGGAGAAGCTCCTTGTTCTGTCCTCTGGCTAGTGTACTAACTGGAGGGCATATGATGGCCTTGGCCTTCTGCCTAGTGCATAGTCCTCCCAGGAGCCCGTGTTCCACTTCTGACCCACTGGGCCTTCCCACCTCTGGGTATGTAGTGGCAGAACCTGGTCACATGGTGTGGTAGGTTTCATGCCTCTACTGTGCAGTACGACCTTCCACTTCACACGTGAGAGGATACAGATGTGCCCTACTGACTCACACCTGCAATTATGCCCATATTTGTGCATCTGCCATCTGTAGCCTTACAAAGATGACAGTGTGGACAAGGACAGCAGGAGTCTGGTCAAAGGATCAGTGCAGAGTCGGCAGAGTCTTTCACTGTTTTGAGCTCCAGAAGCTAATTAATGGCTTACCATTGGTCACCTCTCTGTCACATGGGCATAGGGACTATACGTGATCCCTGAAGACTGTGATGCAAATAGCTAGACATTGTTCTTCTTTTTGTGGATTTTCTTTCATTTGCACTCTTTTTGGTTTCGATATTTTTCAGTTTGGCCCTTGTGACTGTGAATTACTTAAGGAATTCACCACCCAGCCAACTTCTCTAATGTACATTTATTTCCTGCTTAGCTCAGTGTGCACTAATTTTTGTCTTTGTCTTGGAAAGGTCAAGATATGCAGGTCAAACTTCTAATAATGAAGTATTTGTTTGGGTTTTTATTGTTTTGTTTTGGTTTTTTTCTTTTTTTTCTTTTTCTTTTTTTTTTTTTTTTGTAGTGCTAGGGATTGAACCCAGGCTTTTGCCTATGTTAGGCAAGTAAGCTAACACTGAGCTGCCCCTTCAGCCCACATAAAATGTTTTCTGCACTCTATACCAGCACTAGAGATCAAGGACTGAGTATTTGGGGAGCTGGAAGGGTTCTTCTGTCACTTCCTCCTTGGCCCTCTGATGAGGAAACAGGACCAGAGAATAATATGACCAACGTTAGTGATAATTGAGGGTTAGAGTCTAAGTCTTGATTATTGTATTTTAAGACGCAGCAGAGAACTGATGCTGGCTTCCTAAAACTCACCTTTATGCTCAGTTCTGAAATTCATTCAGTTATCCATTCGATAAACACTTGAGGCCACAGTACTGTCCAGTGGCCACCATGCTAGAAGCCCTAAGTACAGATGAACACACAGACAGTCCCCCACTTGTGGAGCTTATTCTTGATGATGTTGGCTGTGTCAGGCACTAAGGAACCAGAAAGTAAGATGACTGGAGTAGGGAGGAAGGCAATGTCTGCTCAGTTTAGGTTTTTAGGGAGTCCACCTGCTCAGAAATAGATTTTCAATCATATCAACAGAATCAATGATTGATTGTATCTCTACATTTATAAGTTAAAATGCATAATAAAATAGGCATCCAGAATTTGGTTTGACTGGAGCACAACTTTTTCCCACTCTTAACACGGCAGCTTTGACTTGCACACAGCCAGGGCTAACCCCATTCTGCTGCACCTACTAACACTTTCTGCTTGGGCCCGCAGGCATTTGAGTTGCCACATGGGAGTCTACTTTAGGCCAAGACACCTAGATCAGACCTGTATGTGTTCTATCTCAAAGCACACAGTTCAATTCTTAAGTGAAAATTACTGGTGGCATGATGTTCATCGATTTTGCCCGATTCTGAGAGAAAGCAATCAATATGTGTTTCTTGACTACATCATCGATTTAGTAGGACACTGACTGTTATGTTGAAGTAACTAAACTTAATACTATCACAAAATCATAATGTTTTGTGGTGGAAATGTATTTAGCAGTTTATTTAGTTCAGAATCCTTACTTTACAGATGGGAAAGCAGGGTCTAGATGAAGGTTACACAGATGCCCGGAAGATTTCCATGTTGTTTGCAATACATCTGTGGTAGAGGAAAGGAACTTCCTTGCATTTACCCAAGTGCAGAGTTGGTGGAAATAAATAGAGCTGTTTGGAGAATAGGCTGTAGAGTTAGAAATACCTACAGTAAAATCAAGGCACTTAGATCTTTTACCATGTATGTGGCTTTGGGAAAGTTATTTAATTTCTTTTAGCCTTTGTCTCCTTATTAGAAAAATTAGTGAAATTGAGAGGTAAATCCCAGCACTCTAGGAGGCAGAGGCAAGAGAACTGCAAGTCTGAACCAAGCCTGGGTTGTTCAGAAATGTATTAAGGCCTTGTTTCAAAATAAAAATAAATACACATTTTAAAAATGACTTAAAACCTGGGCTGGGAATTTAGCTCAGTGATTCCAGTACCTGCCTTGCAGCACAAGGTCCTGAGTTCAATCTCTGCTACCAAAAAAAGAAAAGAATGAAAATAAATAAATTTTAAAACTTGAGGTTTTTTTCTTGCAGTACTTTCTCTTTTATCAAATTTATTGATACATATTAGATATGTTATGATCACATTCATCATTGAGAATTTGTAGCTGTGCATGATATATCTTGATATCCAACTTTTTCCCACTCCCTTGACAAATAAATAAAAGTTGTATAAAAGGTCTAGGGCTGTAGCTCAGTACAATGGCCCTGGGTCTGATTCTCATTACTGAAAAGCAAGTGTTAAGATTAAGGCTAAATTCCTTCTAAGGTGCCCTAGTTGACAAGATTTATCTTCACAATGGCTGGACCATTAAAAGGAACAGGATTATGATGACCCAGGTGCACCCTGGAGGACACAGAATTTCTGATAGAAAAAAATCTACTCTTTAGTTGGGAATCATGGGACATCCCTATATTTCCAGCTGTTTAGGAGGCTGAGGCAGAAAGCTTGCAAGTTTGAGACCAGCCTGTGCAATTTGTGACATCCTGTCTCAAAATTTTTAAAAAAATAAGAAAGGATGAGGATACAAATCAGTGACAGAACACCCTACGTTCAGTCTCCAGAACCACACACACACACACACACACACACACACACACACACACACACACACACAGAGGGAAAAATATTTATTTAATGTTTATCACATAAGCTATGTGCAAGTGATAAAAAAAAAAGTAGAGACTTATCTCTGGGCACTGCCCTTGCTTTCTTTGTGCAGATAGCCCTGTAATTTTGCTACCTTCGTTCATCTGCTCAAATGTTGTCTTGTTGGTATCTTCTCTATACCCTGTTTAATTGGAAATTTCTTTCTCTCTTTCTGCTTTATTTCTCTCTGTGGTATTTGACAGCTCAAATATGATATTTTTTTCATTTTGTTTATGGTCTCTTCTAAATTACATGGGTCCCTAAGGGGTATATGCGGTATTTGTTAAATAAATAAGTTATTGATCTCTAAACCATTAAGATGAGAATCATAAATCCTACTCCACTTGAGCTATCAGGATGAAAGGAGATAATCGTTATGCCAAAGTATTGTGGTTTGACACACGTGTTTTATTTCTTCCAGTGTTCTAGTGTTTCTGAATTTATAGCATTTGGGCAATTACATGATTGGCAGGTGTGGATGCCTCCATAATGACTGACAGTAAAGGAAGATACCCTCCTGGGCTGGTGTTCAGCTCCTGAGATTGCAATTTAATAGTACCATTTCTTTTGATGAAGATGTAGAAAACAGTTTAGGGTGGAGCTTATCACCTAATCTACTCCTCAGGAAAAAAAAAATTAATGATTGATTGTTTTAATCTTTCAAATTATCATCTATGGCTATAACATAAGATGTTATGTATGTTAAAACTAATAATCAAAATGGTACAAATTCAAATTCGATTCAGTAAGTCATTTGGATTTACTCAAAAACTGCAGCTAGACTTTTACTCTTCCACCTAAGGCACACTACTTTCCAGTGGTTCACTTTTGTGGTTGTACATTATAGTGAGGAACCTCAAAACAAAATTACAGTGTCAAAGTCTCTTCCAAAGGAAACAAGGGACCAGGAATCAATATAATTTTAGGGTTCCTGAGATTACAAACTGGCTTAAGTCAACTTTTGCCAAATGGAATTAACATGGATGGAATGATGTTTATCTATTGGGATAGGCAAGAAGCTAAGTCTGTCTAGTTCTGTTCACTGTGTGGTTTAAGGCAATAAGGAGTCCCAAGCCTCGGTTAAATAATGAACAGTAATGAGAGATCTTTAGACTTTATGGGAAAAGGAGAGTGTTTTATATCTCTCTCATTGCAAATGACATGATCATCCTGAATATTTTCCCCTTGAATTTACCTCTCAAAAGGCATTTGACAGACAGTAAAAAAAAAAAAAAAAAAAAAAAAAAAGTAGAGTCCGGATCTGGTTTTGTAGGAGGAGATATTTTTTTATTGCTTCTCTTCCCAGAAGCCATGCCAAATTTAAGGTCAACGTGATACTGAACTTTGTTACAATTTGCAATGTTTAATTTTCTTTGAGGGAAAAAGAAAGTTTGATATTCAATCTCTCATTCACATCTCAGCCGTAGATTTTAGCCTACCACGTGCAATTGTCAGCAGAAGGATTATTTCTTCTTTCTGTTGTGAAAAGAACTAGATGGGTCACTGAAATATTGGGAGTTTTTATCTTGCATCAGGCTAACTGTACAGTATGTGATAGCCGTAAGTTTAAACTAGTTCTTATATATTTTGGCTTGCATAAAGAGTGCCCCTGCAAAGCCAGGTAAGAATTTGGCCATTCCAAGAGTCCAGAGTGTTGAGTTAACTTTTTGCAGAAGTTCCCAGATGTGTTGGAAGAGTCTCTCAAAACAGATTCTGCTGATATATATTTTAGATTTCATTTGATCTTTCTTGTATTTGATATGAAACATATGTTAAAAATCATGCTCGACAAATACAAAGTACACTCTTCTGCACCATAATAGCATCTTTTACAAAGTTTTGGATGGCAGCAATGTGAGGTTTCCATTGCAAAACTTGGTTCACATTTAGCCAAGTTAATCACACAGCCTGACAATGATTCTTTATCCAGTACTGCTCTGGTATTCAGTGGGCAGTCATTAGGCTCACGAAGAAATACATGGGCGAACGTCCAGGGAATGAGAAACATCTATAGAACATGTGGAGACGCGGATAGTCTTACTAAGGACTGAATTTCAATTTCAAAGGTGCTGATGGTTCAGCTCCCAGCCAGATCACTGACTTGAGCATGTAACTTCTGGGAAGTCAAGAGTAACAACAGGAGGCCAAAGGGGCTCCAGGATGAGCCTGCTGCCTTTTTGCAGGTATTTTCCATAACATCCCCATGGGCTTTATCTCACTGTCCTGGCAAGACATCACACGCAGTATATTGTTCTTTTCTATCTTTTTATTTATTTATTTTTGCTTTTGTTTTCTGTCTGTATTTTCTATTTATTTATTTTTGGAGGGTTCTAGAGAATACTACCATACAGGATAATGGCCTGTATTGTTACATGAATTTAATTTGTATTTTTATTATTCCTTGTGCTCGTGGTTTAAGAAATACTGTAATGTTTATGAAATATGAGTGTGGGTTGAGACTGTGGCCAGGGCCAAATAGACATTCCAGACACTTGAGCAGGAGAGCTGCTGCCGAGGGATGAATGAATCTGCTTTAGCCGATTCCTTTAGCTGCCTCAGGACAGGAAATAAATCTCCTGCCGTCTGGTATGGAAGTTTTCCTGGAGCTGGAATATTAAGCATTTCAACTCACATTATATTTCAGAATGATTATTAGTAATATTTTTATAGAGTATTTACAAATGGGCTGGGCACTTTTCTCACTTTCTCAATGAAATCTCAGATCAAATGGGCATTTTGAGGAGTGCTCTTTTTGGAGAAAGGGGTATCTTGATCAAATTAATCTTGACACTCTACCCAGCGAAGTGACATCAGCAAACTGATGGTGTAAGCAGCTTCTAACTCCAGTCCACTAGTGGAAACATCAAAAAGTTACCAGGAACTGTCAAAATCCAGCTCATTAAAATTCTAGAAAATTGCCAAAGGTTTATAGCGACCAAGTCAATGCTTCAACCACCTCCAGAAAAAGTGCCTTAAAATAGGGAGGGGTGGTTTTTGCTGTCCTTCCTCCCTCTTCCCCTGCCTGCTCCTCAGCTCAGCGGCATTTCAGGAATGAGCCTTTACTCTGCTCCCTGGTGCTGGTGCACTTCTCTTTTCTTAACCATCTAGAACAACCTGAAGGACAAAGGGAAGGGACTGTCACTCACTCAGATTGGGAAGGCAGAGGACACTGCTGGAAACCTTGGGAAGCAGATTAACAATCTGGCTGCCTGCACAGAACAACTATGCCTCCAACTCAGAAGGAAAATGGACTTACGTTAACCAATTCACCTGATGTTTCCAACAAATCGTCAGGAAGAGATTATCACCCTCATTCTCATTTCACAGGTGGGATACAGAAGGAATTTAAGGAAGATAAATGTAGTTAGGGAGCCTGTACATTCTTTAGTATTTTTAATTTAAGGTTTGTGTTTATGTTTGTGTGTGTGTGTGTGTGTGTGTGTGTGTGTGTGTGTGTGTGTGTGCGTGCGTGTGTGTATGTAGTGTTGGAGACTGAACAAGCTAGGCTTGTAATCATTACCATATCAATTCCAAATATGTACAGCCATAAAGTCAAACAACTTTGATTGCAACAATTACTTATATAATGAATAAGTTAATAAAATCTTATTTGAAAATTTTATTTGAAATTCATTTCCTTTTAATTATAGGGTTTAGTTCTACCTTATTAAGTTGTTTGAGAGACAAGAACAGATAAAAATTTATTCTTGATAGAATCAATAGTCACTTTCTTCCCAGATGGTGCAAAACAGATTAGTGTTTTAACAATTAGTTTCTTGTGGGAAAATAAAGATGATGAAATAGGACACCTTTCTTACAAAGCAATGGTTAAAAATTAATTAAAGGCAAATCTTCATTTCTAAAAGATAGATATGAAATGGATAAGAGATAGAAGAGAAAGCAAAAAAATAATACATCTTGAATAAAACATTGCCTTTCATTACTATTTATCATTCAGATATCTCAGGCTGTAAGCTCAGAGGAAGGGACTGTGACCTGAATTATCCAGAAACCAATTCCCAGTGCCTTCCCATTTGTCAATAAATGAATATTTGTTAAGTGAATGAGCAATAAACATCTGTTTGACTTGTACACACATCTTACAGCCATGCTCTGCTCAGAACCAGGAGCAGATTTGTAAACAGAGACAGGAGATTGCCTGTGCTTCTTTGCTTTCAGAGCATCACGTCAGTTCCAAATACTATTTATGAAAGCAACGAAAATTGAAGACTTGTACTTGCTACTGTTGAAGATCACAGGGACTGGAGAAGAGAGATTCCAGGGGCAGATTTATGGGTAGGTTCTGTCCCCCAGTCACTGTGTTTGTTAGTTGTCTTGGGCTGCCAACCTCCTTCACTCTTCCTATTGACCCCAGAAAACCTGTAGCACTCAAGTGCACAAAGGCAGATGAATCTGAGCCGTCCGTTACTGAGACATCTGCTGAAGTCATCCTGTTTTGCTGCATTCACTATATAACTGCACTGAAGTGCCAGTTCCATCTCTGTTGGTCACAAAGGCTTAGTTTCTTAAAGGAAATTGATGAGTTTTTTTTCTGAACACTTATGAAAGTGATCTATTTTTATACTAAAATGGTTTTGGAGGGGAAAGGTAATTAATTCCTGATTGCCTGATGAAGAGCCTGAGAAAAAGAGCTATTCCTGTATCTTGCTAACTACCGCCGCCAGTGTCTGGTGGGTTCTCTCAGCATACATATGAATGTTCATCATATGTAATCTTAAATGTGTGTGTGTTTTCTCACATGTACACATTTAGACTTTGCTCTCTACAGAGAATAGTGAGATTGAGTTTTCAGGGTCATGAATGAGAAACTGAGGTAGAAAAAAGAAACAATTTTATTAGAATCTTTGAAGTTTCTTTTCTGAGATCAAAGCTTCTTTCGCCAGTACTTTGGTTCTCAATTAAATCCACTTAAAAGTCTATCAGCTGCAAAAAAAATCCATTCAGCTAAAAGCATGAGTTGGATGTACAGCTGGGTGATAATTAACAGAACTTGACCTTGTAATAATTAGAGGACAACAGCTCACAACACAACAGTTTATGTAACTCTCATGGAGAGATGTTAGACTTTAGCTCTTGTTCTATGGAAAACCTGCCTCAAAAGCTACTGAAGCATGGCCGGGCCTGGTGTCCTGTAGTCCTGCCTGTAGTCCCAGCACTCGGGAGCTTGAAGCAAGATCACTGAGAGGGTGAGGCTAGCTTGAACTATACAGTGAGATCCTGTCTCAAAACAAACAGCCACAACAAAAACTACCGAAGCAGATTAAAGTTTAGGTCCTAAATTTTAAGATTAGCAGGATTATCACCACACTTTTCAATTTTCTCGACTACATATTGAAAAGATAAAATGGGACATTAGTTTTTTAAAATGGAACATTCTTTTACCATATATTTTAAATAATATACATTGATCTCTCTCCAGTGTAAAGAAAAAGAGGTAGCAATGATATTAGGTTTCACAGTTCATATTTGGAAAAAAAGTGATAACCATGAAAGTGTAAGAACTATTTTTTAAAATGTTAATATTCAATGCTAGTTAAGTGTTTAATAAGACTAGTATTCTCATGAATTGCTTGTATTTCAATTTTTAAGACATTTTCTGAGCCAAGTGTGGTGACATACATCTGTAATTCCAGCGCTTAAAAGGCTTGGGCAGATTTTTGCATAGTCTGCACTACATAAATGAGTTCAAGGAAGCCTGAACTAGATAGCAAGATGTTGTCTCAAAAATAAAAACATTTTTTCCTGATAGCTATTATATTTTAATAGCATTAAAATGTTCAATACTTTTATCTCATTTTAGGTAATTTTTCCTGAATAAATAGTTCAGAAATCTATATGTACCAAGCTATTTAAATGTTAACAATAGCAAACACTGGAAACAGCCTGATCTAAAATTTAATGGAGGAATAGCAAGGGATGGTATATCGAGTATCTATAAAGTGTTTCTAGTAGTATGAAGTAGGGAGATAGATCTTTCTCTAAGGAGAAGGAGGGAAGGGGTAGACAGGGAATGAATGAAGGAATTAAGACGTGTTATGTGTATGTATCAGCCACACAAGTGAAATGTAAACATTATGCAGTTATAATATATACTCAACTCAGGGAAGAGGGTCAAGAGTGAGATAGAGGGAAACAAAGGGAAGGGAAAGGATTGGAAAAGGGAATTAAGATGGGTTATATACAGGTACCAACCTTCCACAAGGAATGTGAACTTTATGCACTACAGTCATGTACTAATAAAAATAATATGAAGAGACATGGCCTATAATGTGTGAAATAAATCATAGCATAGAGTTTTAGTACAATTGTGTTTTTAAGAAAAAATTAAGTCAGTGTATGAAGTAGTGTTTATTGAGATAGTGTATGAGAGTATAGACTTTTGTTTTCTATTCAAGTTTTAAAAAATATTTTTTATATTAGCTTTAAAATTTAAAAATATATAGCATAGGTATCTATAACTCTCGCTTACATTATTTTACTGTAAACAGAACAGCTTTATCAGTCTCCAAAAATGGAGTGCAGGGCTAGATGTCATGACTGGCAAAAGCTTTGCCATAAAAAAGAATAACTGATTCATGTTTTGGGACAACAATCTCAATATTTCTTTCAGTTGAATTATGAGTGACCCTGAATCCCAGTGTACTCTACTTACAATTTTCAGGTCCAGTTTGGAGTTCTCATAGAGCTCCTCTGGACTCAGGCAAAGAAAACTCTCTAACTGTAGTCCATGAGAGGTTCATTTTGTGTCACTGAGGAACAGGGAACACGGCACATTGACACTTCTCCATGAGGTTTCCTTTAAGTCACGTGGGCTTCAATCATTATTTCTATTGACTAATTTCCTCATGGGCTTGATTCTCTTCCAAAGTAAAGCCACAAGCAAGGTCAGCACTGCTTCGAGCTTCGCAAAGACCAGTGCTCAACATGCCGGACAAGGTTACCCTCGGCTACCGTTCTGAAAGCTTGAACCTTCACGGGGATTAATAAATCTCAAATTGTATACTTGTATATGATGTAATCATTTACAGCCTGCTTTCCAAAAAAGAAACAAGAAAAAAAAAACAATAATCATGGGATATAATTATAATTCATGCAGAAATAGACTCTAAATTTGTTCGTATTCACACTGCTGCCAACCTAAATTGGCGCTTATTCTACTAGCATTATGCAGCTAGTTTATGATCTTTTTTCTTTTTCGTTTGGCCAGAAACTTTCTGGAAAATTTAAAAATTGGAAAATTCATCCAAGAATAAGTAGAGAAAAAAAATATTACTCATAAAACTAAATAGAGAAACAATGAGTGTTTTTTAGTTGAAGTTATAATTTTGGCAATCAGCCTCATATTAAAATAACCTCTTCTCTATAAACAGCTTCACCGAAATCAGTTGCTTGAAAAACTCATCTAAATGTAAACAAATATTTATTTTCACTAATATGACACATTAAAAAATTAATGTAAAATAAATGATTATAATGTTCAATAGCAGAGAGAGTATTTTCTTGTTATTAAATAGGTCTTGGGTTACAGCTCTAGCCCTGCAAAAAAGTAAGAAGCATTAGAGAATGAATGAAGGAAGAAAAGAAGGAGGGAAAGGAAAGAGAAGGGAAGGAGGGAGAAAAAGGAAAGAGAGAAAGGAAGAAAAGAACCGTTAGAACTGGTCATAAATAAGGACATCTGAAGTCCATGTTTAAACACTGAATGAAGAACTTCTAATACATTTACAATGGCAAATGATGGCAAAGTAATTCAAGTATTGGGAAATAAGATCAGAGGTGAATGGTACTACTGTTAATTTTCATGAAGAAGGTGAGATGGCAATTGAGTATCATCTTGGAATTTATAGAAAGCATTTTAGAAAATAATGGTTGATTACTTTATTGAGAGTAACAAGGTATGCCAGGTTGAATTTGAAGTTTGAAGACTTTGAGTAAATCGTCAAGTTAACTAAGAGACAAAAAAGTATAGGGAGAGGCTCTGCAGTCTCCTCCAGCATCACGAGAAGAAGACAGTGTCCTCTTGTTGTGCCACTGCTGAGGATGAGGGGTTTTCTAGGTAAACTGTCACATGTCCCTCAAGAACATTTTCCTGAAGTCAGGAAATCAATGACAACTCTAAAGCAACCTAAGGAATATCACAATGAAAGGGGCAAGAAAATGGTAAGGGTGGGAATGAAAATATAGCTCCATACAATTTGGTAATGCTAAAAAAAGAGAAGATTATTTTAAAACAAGATAATTCTTTATAAAAAATTCAAGAGACAGTTTAAGAGGAAGGAAGTGGAGAAAGTTGTTTGAAATTAAAAAAAAAATGAGATCAAGCATTTGACCTAATGAACTAGGTGTCTTCTCGTTAATTCCCTTTTCTTAGGAAACACAACTTCAAAACAAAGATATGTTGGGTACCTGTGACTCAGGCTACAGGCTTGGTCCTGATGTAAGCGGAGTCACACATGTGTGAGGTCCTTTAGGCAATATTATCTATTTGTTTTATCATTCCTTGACTTTTTTGTGTAAATTTTAATGCAAGTTGAAAAGATTGTTGTGCTGACAGATTTATCTCAAAATAGATGAGGAATCAGTTATGAAGAAGGGTTACCAGGAACTAGGGTTTAAGAGTGAAGTTGAAAATTTTACATATTACTCAGTTTCAACAGTTTTTACATAATATTGGGTCTTTTCTCTTCCTATAATTGCTTTCATGCTTCATTTGTTATATTCATCCATAGCCCTAGATAAATGAATTTAAAAATTCATTAAGGGATGACTGTGTTGAATGGTTTGCCAACAACACAAATATCTAAAATAGCCTTACTCAGGTACATTAATGTTACTGGTCTATTAAGATCATTATACTAATTACAAAACAGAATAGTTTGCTATGTGTTGAGCTCCAATTCTCTTCTCAAAAATCAGGAGACAATTAACTTCTAAGTGCTAATGGGACTCAGGTAGAAGCCATCAATACTATTTTCAAATTCCCTATATTACCTAACAACATTACATTTGGACAGCAAAGCACCCAAGCAATCATCTCCAAGACCAATTATGTATAAATTAATTCACCGTTGAGTGAATACTTCCCACTTTTGGAATTCACTTGCATTGACCTTGTGTCTATAAAATAATTTCAATTTCATTTATGTACACATTCCAAGGAAAATTGTTTCCTAGTATGGGTTTGCCTTTTCAGTCTGATTGTGTAGTCTGATTCCACTGAACTAACTCTCCATGAAAATGTTCTCTTGCCTCAGACAGTGATCTATGGAAAGGAGTAAATAAGTTATGTGTTTGTGATCTCAGATTATTTAAATATGAATAAATTTATTGCAAATAATATGGTGTAAATAAATCATATATCTCACAAAAACTTTGTACCAGTAAAAATATGCATAGAAATCTTATTGTTCAATATGGTGGTTCCCTTCATGTACGTGACTTGGTAATGCTTTTTTTAGAATTTAATTCTTCCAGAGTTCAAACACTTTTTAAAAAAGATTAACCATATCTCTGGGAAAGAATTGCTTTCCAGCTGGAAAGATAATCATTTTTCATTCCCCCATCTTTTGCATCAGAAAAGTAAGCAACTGACTTCCTGCCCACACACACCTGTGTTATTTCTCACGAGGGCACAAAATGGGTTGCTTTACAAATTACGGAAGTGACCTCTAGGTCTGACAAATTCAATAACTTTAAGTGTAGGGAGGATCTTAGAAGTAGGGTATGTCTCACAAATGACAAGAATTAAATATGAAAGCTGTAGTTGAGGAACCTACTAGCAGCAAGAGTGAGGTGAGTTCCTTTCCACTCAGTACCACGTAAAGGAAGAGGATTCTGGCAACTACTTCTCACATGGCAGAAGTCCAGAACCATCTTGAAACCAAAGAGGGAGGAACAACCATTTAATGAACAGACATATAATTCGCTTCTTAATTAGGGCCAAGGAATATTAAATCTCTCGTATGACTCTCAAAATCAGTTTCTTTTTAAATTCTTCAAAACTTTCATGCATGGAAAGATAGTCCTGAGATACTAGCATGGAAATAATTAGTCCTTTTAATTAGTACAACTGGGAAATAAAGCAGACTGGCCTTAATAAGGATCTCCAATCTGGAGCACATTAAAGCAAAAACATTCTTTTCTAATATCAAAAGTCCATTCTACTTAGTAGCATACAAAATGAGTTATTTTACAAAGCAGAAAGAATATAATTGGAATTGATGTATTAAGAAAGGAGAAGCCATGAACTGTGGGACCTGGGAATTAGACTGCCTCAACTATTTGCTAATCTATTTTCAGAATAGTCTAGCATGGGTTTTAACTACTTAAAATTGAAATACTCTAAAATACTGTATATTGCCTATCTTGTAGGGGAAAACTATAAAGTGAAGTTATCGAATATATTAGGGATCTTGCCAAATGGCACTTCTGAACACAGTCTAGCAGCCGAAGTTGGCAAGAACCGAAGTCCCATCACATGAACCTACTCTTGGGAACAAGCACATCTGGAATCCTAATGACCCCGGGAGTGCCGGAGCCTTCAAGGGACCATCTGTTCCAAAGGAAATCTGGTCAAAGTGTCCCACCCAACAGAAAGAGCCTTATAGTACAGCCGGGAAAAGTGGTCAGCTGCACTTCTCCCTGATAACTGGTGAGTGATGAAGAGGAATCAGTGCCCACCAGTGCACAACCGGCCTGGATCTGAACCTAGCACAACCCGGCGGACAACAGCTACTCTTGCAGTCAGTCCTTTTTGGAAAGAGCGTGGGGCAAATTCTGTTAGCTGTATCAAATCTTTCTGCAGATAATGTCAGCCCAGGGTCTACTTCTGAGCTTCTTTCCCTGTTAAAATGAAGAGGCTAAACTAGGTGAATTTTATGGCCCTTTTTAGATCTGACATACACCTGCCAGTCTGTGATTTTACTGAAGCTGTTCTGAGCACAACAAGGACTAAGGAGCACGGGATGAGAGCGAACACTTGAAGTCCCTGTTTGGTGGCCTCAGACGGCGGGGAGGAGGACTGCATTCCCAGGCGCCCTGTCCAGGGATCAGAAATGTGTAACCGAGGAGGAGCAGGAGAAGAACACCTTGTCCAGGGAGAACTGCAGGGTCAAAGCACCCAAAGAAGGAGCTGTTGAATCATAAGGTCCAACAAATAGCCGGACCGGAAGGAAAGAAAAGAGCTGAGGTTAGAATCTGGGAAGAGTCTGATCAGCTATAACATAACGGAAGATAGTTAAATGTAGGTTTGCCGCTTCGCATCCTGTTTGTCACTGGACTTGTTAAATAACGTATTTTCCTCATCATGGAGACCAAATGCTATCGTGTGTCAAGTGTCAGAGGTACTGACAGGTACCCGGCAGACATTCAGAAGCAGTGTGGTGGAGCGGTCCCGTAACCAGGCACTCTGCGAAGATAAACAGGAGGATCACAAGTTCTGAGCGTCCCTGATTCAAAGTTTAAAAAAAAAAAAAAAAAAATCAAAGGGGCTGGAGGTGTTGTTGACTGCTAAGGCCCTGGGCTCCAACACCAGGACAGAAAAATAAAACAGAACACTGTGGGAAAGGACAGAGGCAGCGAAGTGACTTTCAGGACTCTGGTGCCCGTGAACAGTAGGGGAGGGAGGATGAAGGAGAGCAGTGGTAGGATCTGGCCGACTCTTTGAGTTTAGGTTAAAGTGGAACTTGGAAATAAGGAGTCAGATTGAAGAGCAAAACGGTTGGGTAGGCCCCGCGGACAAAGCCTTTTTTTTTTTTTTTGTAAAAGTTGGGGGCTGTGCGTGTCAAACTCAGGACCTTGTGCTTGCGAGGAAAGTGTCCGAACCACTGAGCTAAATCGTTGGCTGGTAAAGCTTTTTGAACACGTGAAGTTTATCCAGTGTTGCTTTATAGCCTCATGAACATTTAGAACTTAAAAAAAAAAAAATCAAACCAGTAAACTCTTTTGAGTGTGCATTTGATTGTTCATTGAAAGTCTGGATAGACATATCCACTAGTGGAGACAAACAAACCAAAAACCAAACGAAAAACCATACTGATTCTTAACATCTTCCATATAACAATATATTTGTGACAAGCTTTATTTCTAAATTGTGTTTGATGGAGGCATATTAAAAATAAGTGATATAGTTATAATTGAAACAATTCATTAAGGTCCTTGGAGACATTTTCTTTTCACTTTACAATTTTAATGTATGAAACTTGATGAAATTAAATTGGTAGTGGTTTTCATTCTGTATTATTTATTAACCCAGTCCTAGAGAATTGTGCTGGCTGTCTTGTTCTCAGAAGACTCAAGATATTGCTGGTGAATGTATAAGTTATTATTATTTGTATTTTAAAAACTCTATTGAATGTCCATCCACACAGGGGAATGAAAATTGAATCTCAAGATTAAAGTTTAAAATAATAAAACCAAGCTTTGAAAGAAGCTAAACAAAATTTTTTTAGAACTCTAGAAGTGATGGTTTTCTCTACACTTCTGGTCATAACAGTTTTGTCTTCCAGATAGTGATTATCTCCTAGAATTAAAAAAAAGACCCGGCAGCTTCAGCACCTCTCTTGAAGGTACAGACCATCTGCCCTTCACGATGGCTGCAGCTGGATGGATAAAATGCCAGCTCATGACTATCTCTAAGCATTTTTCAGATTAGCATATGGATTAGACAACTACTCCTTGAGATTTGTCACCAATAGATGTTCAAGGAAAATGACCTCTGGAATTGGAGACAGCAATCCAGAAATCATGCCCCAAAGTCAGTCCCACTGGGGAATTTCTATCCCAGTCTCCTCACTAGTGTCACTAAACAGAGATGGGAACACCACATCACAACTGACTCTAGTAAGTCTCACGGGGGTCTAGAAAAGTTGTAGTGGTGCAAGTTTCTTCAATGAGGTACTTGCTTTTAAATTTCTACTTACTTTTAAAATTTTCTCTTTGCCAAACAAAAAGATACAAGCTTTGCACTGTGGCAGTGTCCAAGGCGTGATTATTGCTAAATGAACAAAAAGAGACAGGGCCTAGATTGTGATTAATATGCATAGTAACCAATGGGCATATGACCAGGTACAGAGAAGGATGAGATTAGACACACTGCCCAGAGTTCGGAACCACTGTGTGATCCTGATTGTGTTAGACCTACTGACATTTTTAGGTTGAGGAAATTGGGGTAAAAATAGGAGAAAGATGGCAACAGAAATAAATGAGTATGTGTCTAGACATTCTCTCAGTTAAGCCTCACACCAACAGTTGTGTGTATTATTAATTTTATAAGCTGGGAAAGTCAAGCATACAGCTGGTAAGTGTCAAAGCTGAGGTTGATATATATACAAAAGCCAGTAATTTTTTCCCTCAGTTTTGAGTAATAACAAGTAACATGCTCAGATACATGAGACACAAACCATATGCTCAGGGTCTTATTCTTACTGTTTGTATCATACTTCAGGCCCCAATCCTCCCCTCTTCATCTCCCTCTTATAGGCACTTAAGCCAGGGTAACTGTTTTGTGAATTTTCAGTACTGTAAAGGAACAAATAAAGAAGGAAGAAAAATTTTCCAGAGCAGAGAGGGGAAATTCCTCTTTTGAAGGATCATCCCGTGTGGCAATTGTGAGGCTTGGATTTCCCCAGAACGAAGTTGGTAGCATGTTGTTGCTTATCACGTGACTTCTGTTCAAAGTTTCACCTGCTATGGTTTCTTGTAAAATTTGCCTATAGGACTCAAAATGGCATTTGCCACTTCTAAGGTGCTAAGCAAGTGGGGAAAAAATAGACTTTTTATTTATTTAATGCAGGGTAAAAGTCACAAGGAGGAAGTGAACCCTAGAACCATAGGCTTGCATGTTCTGTCAAGAGGCAAAGGTTAATTTTCATGACCACGGCTAATAATACAGCTTTTGGTGTTTAGATATGAGTGTAACAACTGATTGGGAAAACAGGTGCTGGGTGCCACAGCACGCCTGAGTTGGGCTGCTGATTTACAAGCCATCCTTACCATGAAATGGAAGCCAGAACCAACTTCATGCCATACAATTTACTCCATTCACTAAAATTGTAGATAATTGGAGTCTGTGCATTTGCAAAACAGTCTGTCATTTTTGCTTTAAACATCTTTTGTGCTTAGCATTTCTGACTTGCCTAAATAAATATTATCATCCATAATAACCATTACCAGTCCATTAGGAGGCTTCATGAAAATACATATATCCATGAAATAAGGCCTATGACTTATATCTTCAATAAGCGGCTGAGTTCTTACAGTTGTCATCATTTCTACTATGCAAAATATTGGAACTTCACATTCTTTAGAGGCTAAAAATCACTCAGAAGAAAAAAAAAGAAAACTCACTCCTCAAACACTGAAATTTCTTTTTTCCTTCATGTGTCTTGGGATCTTTGGGTCTTCTGAGGATAGGTGGAAGAGCCCCATACTAAAAGGCAAAGAAAAAGCCTTTGTTCAATCCCAAGGAAGGTTGGTTAGAGTAGCCTTTCCATCTACTGAAAAATGTCTCCTACTGGTCTTCTTCAATGGGTTTGGGCAGGAGAGTAGAAACAGACCACACAAATCCAGTCCTTCCCACTCGCAGCTGTAGCTCAAAACATACTCAACATTGGTACAGGGTCAATGACATCATTTTCCCATACAAAACACATGCAGAAGTATCTGAGAAACATCTGCTCTCTTCTTTTTATTACAGCATTCTGTCTACTCACATCTAACTAAGTCAACAGGACTCCTGAACTCTGACTCACATGAGCTCTGCTCTCCAAGAGACGAAGGCTTATCAAGTCAAACACAAAGTGAAGTGTAACCTGTAATTAATGTTTCTCACTCAGAATCCTTCGTTTTTCCTTTTACCTCATTCCCTCTTCAGGTCCTATCCTCTTTGAAGCTTTTTGACTCTGGCACATTTCAAATTTCTTTTTTTTACTTCAGTCACTAAGTCTTAACAAGTTTGGTAAATAAGTTTTCTTCATGGGTTCTGACATTTCTTTCTTTTTTTTTTTTTTTTTAGTCTTTCTCCCATTTCTGTACTGAGAACTCTTAATACTATCCTTCTCCAAATTTGGATTCCCGATCTCTGAAAAATGAGGATTAAGCTTTGAGTATTAAACCTCAAGCATATTTATCTGAAACAGAGTCAGACCCTTAAACCTTAATCCAAAGCCATAAATCTCCAAAGGAAGAATTTCTGGAATTCAATTCTTTCCCATTCATTCTTTATTTCTACTGATGGTTTATGCCTGAGATATTAAGTGGATCTTCATTTCATGATGAGACCAGAAAAATTTCAAGTGCCTTGTGAAAACCTTCAGTGACCTGGACTACACTTTTCTTGCTCCAGGTTTACCTGTAGGTTATTACAGGTTATTTGTCCCATCTGTCTGGAACTTATTTCTTTTTTCATGTCTTACTTAAGATTTCTGTGGGGAAGTCCTCATTGTAGGTTGGGGACAGTCTCAGTGAAGACCACAGGACCGAGAGGAGGGTCAGCATTCTGGTGTCCCTGTTACTGTGTCCCTGCAGTGGTGACCACTTGAGTCCATTCTTATACTAGCATCAAATTTGGTTGTATCAAACAACTCAGCTGCTGATACATGGAATCCTAAACCAAGGAGAAAACTGTAATTGTCATCAGTTTCTTTCCTTCTTTTCTTTTTCTGGTTCTATTCCAAGTTAATACTGTTAGCATTTTCTAATCTGCAAAGACCTGTAACCTCTGCCCCTCTGTGTTACGTAACTAGGGAGCCGCCTAACTGCTGCTTATCTAGCCCAGCTGGGTGCTGAGTTCTCTCATTTTTCTTGGATAGGAATCTAGGTGAATCTCCTGCAACAGTCATTTAAAAATCAACCCATGTGGAAAACAACAGGAAATATCCACTGGAGTAAAAGACAAACGTTTATCGAGACTAGACTTGTGTACTTAAAGCTTTTGAGGCTGATAGACATTGGAAAAGTAAACCAAAATTATAGAGAGAAGGCTGTGGAATTTGGCTGGGCTTCAAAGAGTCTAAGAATGTTCTTATATCAGTGACTGCTGCTCAAGGTGGATAAGGAAGTTTGGTCTTGTGGAGTAGACTGAGCCACTTGAAGAATATCAGTGTGTTTCTACGAGTGGCAAGGACTCTTCAAAACATGATATTGTACAAATAGAGATTTGTTAGAATCTTGCCTAGAAAAACTTTTAGAAAATTGCATTTCTTTACCAGCTCACAAAGCAGAATATATTGAACATTGATAATTGAAAATGGAATGGTTAGACAAATTGTGTTTCATATATATATATATATATATATATATATATATATATATATGTTTATTTAAACCTTTGCCTCTCTGTAGATGCAGAATGAGTGAGAAGAATTTACTAGATACAAATGAAGAAAATCAAGGGGATATTAATTAAAAGCTTTTCTTCTTCTTTGCTTTTTGTTTTTGTTTTTTTTTTTTTTGGTGGTACTGGGAATTGAACTCAAGACATTTGCACTGATTTCTATCCCTACCCTAGTTGCTTTTTTTTCAGTTTTTGGGACAAAGTGATGCTGAACTACTAATCTGTGATTGGGCCAGAATATGTAATCCTCCTGCCTCAACTTCCCACAGTGCTAGTATTATAGATGTGTACTACCAAGCCTGGAATTTTTCTTTAGAAGATTTACAGACAGAGTCTTTTCAGTTCCACAAAAGTTAATTTCAGGATTAAATTATACTATTTTAAGAAATTATTATCAAATCTTTCTCTGATACCTTCAGTATTGTGGTTTAATTTGTTCTCTTTAGAGTACTTCACACTATAAGGATATTACTTATTATATTAAATTATATCACCTGAGTAAGTAGGCTCCCCTCAAAATTATCAACTTTGAAGAAAAACAAATTGACAAAATAAATTGGCATATAATCAAACTTTGCTTTGTTACTTAAATTCTGTTCTTGCTTATAGATCTATAGTACATCATAAGAAGTCTTTTAAGAATTTAAAAGTCTCAAATTACTCAGAAGCAATATTATTTTAGTGGAAAATAGCCATATGGTTTCTGGGAAGTACTATACTAAAAGAAATAAATTTTAATTAAAAGCAGGAAAGATTGAGTTACATACAACAAAAGTCAAAAAAATATGCTCAACTCCAAGAGTAAGGGTAACCGCTGGCTAGAGATTTCCAGGGGAGGACCGGGAATAATTTTCCTAGAATATTTTATGTCCTAAGAAGACTGAATGGAGTCCCTCCTCCGTCCAGACTCATCTCTGGGAATGCAGAATAATGGTGGGAGAGATACAACTTGAAGAAGAGCTCATGTAATAAAAATAAAGAGAGTATGGTGCAAGCAGATACTTGCTTTCCCTCAAAGTCCTGCCCTAACGTTTGTTTATATGACTCTAAATGTCGCACGTGTATGGGTTGCTTTACAACTTTAAAAAGTACTTGGTAGGTGGCCAGTGAGATGAGAGTGACCAGAAGTCCCTGCCATCCTCCTTCTCATGTTTTTTTGGTTGTTGTTTTGAGACAGGGTCTTGCTTTGTAGCCCAGCATTGTTGTGTGTGGTTATTGGGGATTGAACTCAGGACCTCACTGCTTGCAAGGCAGATGCTGGAACCACTGAGCTAAATCCCTGGCCCTCCCTCTCATGTTTGATCCTGGGAGACCTGTGATTCTCAGCACTCACCTCTGAAGGGAAAAGGAAGCACAGGTTTAAAGAGGTAACTCCCTGTTCTAGTGGCTGCAAGAAACAAGCTTAGAAATGTGAAGGGCTGAAGGAAGAGACATCGAGAAGAGGATAGTTCTGTCCAAAAAACATGTCTGTGGGGTAAACAGAAAACCAGCTGCAAGCTAATCCTTTCTCACATGCAGCATTTCTGTCTTGAGGAAGGGCTTACTTATCTTTTGACCAGAAAGAGTGTATTCTTAAATTTAGCTATTAGGTAACATATAAATCTTCTCTAATAGTAAAAAAAAAAAAAAAGAAAAGGCAAATCTGATCTTTGTGAATGTGATAACCAAGACTCAAGATTAAAAAAAAAAAAAAGACCTGTCATAGATTGGATAGAAAACTTAAATCTACACAGAAATAATCCATTTTAAGTCAATGACAGTTGGTGCAAAATCTAGCACATAAGAGGTAAGATAGAAAAAATTTCCACAAGGAATTCCAAGCTGTTAAAAATGAAAAAGTTCCTTAATATTTTTGATAATAAAATAAATATATATTAAATCAATGATGTATCATTTAATGAAATTAACAAAAATTAGAACATGTCAGTACCTCTACAGGTATGGAATTAGTGGAATTGGTTTAGTCATACAATCCCGGTGGCATTGTGTTTTTGAGTTGGCTCTCTAAATTGGTCTGGAAAGATTTTGACAGGCATCTGTATTATCTTCAAAACAGTTTATTCCTGGGAATTTGTGTTGAGGTTCAATTTATCCTAAAGTTATTCAAAACAGAAAAATCTATAAATCTTAGCCTCATTCAAAAAAATATGATGAAAGCACCAATAATGTATAATGTATAATGTATAATGTATCAGGCTGGTACAATATTAATCATAAGGATAGTTATTAAATATATGCTGTAACATACAAATATGTCATTAAAAATTAGCACTACCATCATATAGAGTGACAGCAATGGGGGGGATAGAAATGAACATACATGGAGGAAAATAGCACAAAAACACAAACAGTTGTTACATAAAGAAAAATGAAGGTCTCATTCTTATCCAATTCTTTTAAAATTATAGGTAAAAGTCAAAAGGGGCTTTTATCAATCAGATGGATTTATATTAAAAGACATATGGAATCTGAGAAGAAAAATTGTAGCTAACCAAGAGCTCTTAGCAGGAGCTCCAGGATTACAAGGTAATCTTTTTCTGGCTCTTCTCCAAAGAGAACTGCATGAGTTGAAGGTGACTGAGGACACTGAAAATTACTGTGGGGTAGAGAAAAAATATAGGAAAGCCTCAGAGAGAAGCTGGTACAGTTTCCTCTATTTTATATACCCCTGACAGAAATCAACTTTTACTTTTAAAAAATGCTGTCTTTTATAGAAAAAAGAATTACAAGTCTTTTTTGGGTGAAATGTTCTTGTTTCCAATTGTTTATAATAACATTAATACTCAGATCAGTATTGCAACAGTCATAAAAGGGATTTTCACTATCCTCAGAGAACAAACTAATGTATCATTTTGAAACTTTCTCAAGACTTACTACTTTCAGGTGGAAGTCTTTACCACATTGTCATTATCATTTTTTAATTAGAAGAGCTTGAAAATGTGATGCTTTTTACTGGGAGAGATTTATCTCCTCTTCAATTCTTTTAACTTTCATGGCCTGTAGGTGTATTTGCCAATTAATATTCCAGATGCACTTCATAGTTTTCTAAAGGAGTTTCCACCCCTCACTGGATGTGTACTTTCATTCTTGTCTCTTTCACAGCAGTCCTGCTCATTCCTTCCCTCACAGTAGCCCTGTCTCTTTGTTGTCTCTCTCCAGTGAGAAGCAGATTAGTTGAATTGCATAAGGTCATGTGACACTACACAGGTCATGTGAGCAGCCAGTGGCTGATCAGGGTGCAGAACTCAGATTCATCCCCTCAGTCATATCCCGGGTATAAGGCCTCTGAGCATCCTCCCTTAGCACTGTCACCTTTTGTTTTAGGTGATGAATCCTTTCTCAAGCATAGATGGCTAGAAATTGGGTGAGGAAAGTGGTAAATTGGGTGTGACATGCTCAGAAACCAGCGAACTCTCTCACCCCTGAGGCCATGATATGTCATGTCCAGAGAAGAAAACGAGGACGGAGATAATATGAAGTCCTATTACTTTAATCCCTGTAAAAATTATGATGTAAATTAAAAGAAACTAGACATTTATGAAGACATCTGGCTAATGTAAGTCTGTTTTTATAGCATCCTGTAAAGAAAGATCAGAAAAACTCAAGACGATATGAAAGTCAGTATGGAAACTATTCTTCAGCTGACCATTTTCCTTCCAAGGTCCCTGGCCTTCAAAGGAACAGCCTAATAATCTGGAGAAGAAATATAAAGGGCCCAGCATTTTCCTGGGGCTGACAGTCTGACAGTCTGACAATGGAAGTGAGGCATCTAAACTGCTAAGCTACCAAAGGGGCTCATACTCAGCCCAGGACGGTCAAAAGTGTGCTTAACGACAAGCGCCTTCTATTATTGTCTTTGCTAAATTGCTGAGAAGGAAGAGGTAGTGACCTTCTACTTAATCATGTCAACCACTCGGCGTTAATTCTCCTGTTTGTAGTAAAGGGATTCAGAGCTGCTCCAAGTTGGATGGCTCCTTCCCGAGGACTCTGACTTCTCTAGGACTGAAAAACAGCACACCATGCCCTGGCTGCAGCTTTTGGTTGCTGACTAAGCACTTTCAAAGCTGCCTCCAATTCAAAGACAGGCAGAGGAGTCTGAGGAAATCCTCACTCAGCCAAATCTATCCCATATGAGAGGGCGAATTTAATAAGAATCAGCCGTGGGCTGTTGGCGCACAGCCCTAGAGTGCATGCCATTTACAGCCAATCTTCTAGTCTGTCTAGTTCATGCTAAAATTTTTTTAAATGCATAAACAAAATGCTAATTTCAGCTAATAAAGGCAAAGGGTTGGGGGGTTATAGCATGCATGCAAGGCCCTGGTAAGAGATAAGAACATGACGACATTAGATTTCATGACTTTAAGGTGCGAATAAATGGGCAGCCAAACAAATATTGTACAGGCCAGAGCAAGGTAACTGACAGATGCTGCATAACTGAGATGCAGCAGAAGCATGATCTTGTGTTTTTCTTTTTATTCCAGTGGCTTTGTTTTTAGTGAGATCATGGCCTCAAAGTATAAAAACATCATGTGATGCTGCCTAATTTCCTATTGATAGGGTAAGGTTGTAAATATTTGCTCTCTACTTTACCTTAAACTCACAAGTAACATATTAATACGGTCTGGAAAAATTCAAGTGATATAGGTCAAGCTAAAGTCCTTCTTGTCCTATCTCTTCCACTTCATCATCACCTGCTAATTCTCATTCCTGGAAGGTGGTTATTACAATTTCAGCTTGATATATATTTTCAGATTTTCTTTTGACATTTAAATATAGAAGGGATATTATTGGAGCACACAGTGATCATTTAAACAAAAAAATTATTACAGTAAAAGAAACATTGGCATTAATCCTCCTATAAAATAAAATGTAGCAAATACTGCTGCTGAGCGCCATGAAAGAGAAAGGCAGGCTCAGAAAAACATTATAGTGTATCCTCATCCACCCACATTATTCAATGGATGTGGTACTGTGCAAATTTTAGCTCCTTCTCAAAGTCAAAATGACCATGATAAAGAAACACATTGACTGATTTGGCCCCAAAACAGCCTCAAGAGCACAACTTAAGACACTCATGAAAGAGGGCTTCCCAAACTGCTTTAGGAAAAGGGAAGAAGGAAGCCATAAGTATGTCTGAAGTGAAGTGTTTTAAGGGCAATTAATGACAATATGCCTTGTACTGTAACACACTGAAAAAATTTAAATACATCATATTTTTATCATACCCCTGTATATTCATAGATATACACACACATACACACAGAGAAATAATCAAATATGTTGCTTAAGTAATTGGGGGAATGCCATATACTTATTCATCTTCCACATATTTTTCTACTTTAATGTATTTTGAGATATATCAGCGCATATAGACTTCATTCTTTTTTAGTTGCCACATAATAAAGTATAGTAGGGATACACCAGAGTTAATTCCCTATGAGTTTACAATTCTGAGTTCTTTAGTTTTTATTTATTTATTTTTGAGATAGGTCTCCCTGTGTAGCTCAGGCTGGTCCTGAATTCACTATGTCACCCAGGCTGGCCCTGAACACATGGTAATCCTCCTAAGTCAGCCTCCTGAGTCCTGGGCCACAATTCTGTTACCCTTTGATGTTTCATATTTTTTCACCATTTTCAGTATTGTAATGAACATTGTACCTGTCCCCATTATCATATAAACAAATATTTATCTAGGACAGATGTAGAGACATAGGTTTTCCTAAATTGAAAGGAATGAAATTTTGTCATTTTAAGTACAGAAACACTGCCAAAAAATCTTCCACTAACATTGTTTTTCCCTGTACATTTTTTCCCCCAGTATTATGGATTAAACTCAGGGCTTTGTGCTTGCCAAGCAGATATGGTGCCACTAAGCTAAACCCCTGGCTTCCCTAAACTTTTTAATAGCATAACATTCAACCTTTGACAATCCAATGGATTAAAGACAAAAGGGAAGTTCATTGTTTCAGTCTGCATTTCCCAGGTGGTATTATAAGCACTTAAAATAGTTTTTAATTTCCTTTATTTCCTATGTAAGTTCAGGGTTATTAGGAAGGGTGATTGTGAATTCCAGTTGGGTTGATTGGCTGGGGATGGCAGTTGGCTCTGATAATTGTTCTAGTTTCTAATTTTATCTGATTGTGCATGATTAGCTAGTATGGCTTATATGATTTCTGCTTTTTGGAATGCGATGAAATATGTTTCATGATCTAATTCTTGCTCTGCTCCTATTTTGCTCTATGTATGCTTACTGTGTATTCTTTGTTTATTGTTTTCCTTCTCCTTCTCTGCAGTGCTGAGGACCAAATCCAGGTTCTCATGCATTCCAGACGGGCATTCAACCACTGATTTGGACCCCCAGCCCTGTCTTTTTGAACTAGCAATTTCTTAAACAAGCATGGTAAAAATTCTCCCATACAACATTAAAAACACAACTGCACTTCCTAAAAGGATAGATTTGCTATTTCAAGGGAATGTTTTATCCCTATAAGAGCACAATTTACAGAGTTTTTAAAAATTTTTAAATCATAAAAGGCTTCTTTATTGTAGTGACCTTAGGAAAAATCCAACAAAATTGGAAAATTAGGCAAACTGGAGAGTGAGTTACCTGTCATCCCAGATAAAGTAAAAAGATAAGACACAACAATGCCTTAAATTCCTCCAAGCTCTTTGTTGTTTCATTTTATGTGGAAATCCATTTAATCATTACTCTAAACTATTTACTATCTGATCTTTTACAGAAAAAGTATTCCAACCGTTGTATTTTGAACCTACTTGTTGTTTTTATGATCAGCTTGTACTTGAGTCAGGCTTAGCTGATATGTGAATCAGCAAGCATAAGGAATAAGCATATATATTTGGATAGAAATTTATGAAAGGTAGGGCTTAAGGTATATCTCAGTGGTAGAACACTTCTTTAGATCATACGATACTTCATACATGCTATCTCTTCTGATTTTTCCAATAACCTTAGAAAGTAGACAAGCAAGTATTACTTTTCTGTGAAGAAGCAGACTTGAAGACATTACCTAACATCCCAAGGTAAAAGTGGATTAGATGCCTTTAATCTTTTAACAGTGAAAATAATTCCTTAATCTCTGGAAATGCTTACTTGGTTAGAAAAGGAGGGGAAGGCAGTGAGTGGTAGCTAGTGACATTTGTCATAGTATATGCACTGACTTGAAATAAGGTGTTGAGAGATCACCTGCAACTAACTATACCATGTAATAATATGTTGCAACTTCTAGGTGCTGTATTTTTTTTTTTTTTTTTTTTGAGACAGGGTCTCGCTTTTGTGGTTCAGGCTGACTCTGAGCTCAGCCTCATACTCACATCACAGCGATCCTCCTGCCTCTGCCTCCCGAGTGCTGGGATTACAGGCGTGAGCCACCACGCCCGGCATGGTGGTATGTGGTACTGGTTGCTGCTGGGGTGAGTCTCCACGCCCAGTATTGTATGTGGTTACCAGGGAATCGAACCTGGGCCCTTGTGCTTGCAAGACAGGCTCCGGAACCACTGAGCTAACTCCCTGGCCCCTAGGTGCTCTATTTTTATGACAATATGCTGGTAATAAAAATAACTTAAAATTTTAACTAGTGGTTTTTTTAAGAATCAAAATAAATATGAATTATATAAATTAAAATAAATATAAATTCATAAAGGGTAATTTAAAATACAACCTTAAACATTTGAAATCTTAGAACCTACAAAATGAGTTGGCTAACTGATGTCCCTTAGGTTGATTAAACAAAGAAACAAACAAACCAAAAAAATCCCAAAGCTAGAGAAATAGTAGAGAAAAATATCAATAAAATTATGAGTCTATGTGAATTTGGGATAATACTGAGAAACTGATAAACTTTTCTGTAAATGCTATGTACCAATAGATGACTAATATCATTTGTTTTATGCATTTTCCAAAAAATTGATTTGTAATAAGCATAAATAAGTAATAAGTAAGTACACATACTTTCACGGAACTTTACAGATTATGAAATGTAGGATTTAAGGTGCAGCGCTGAGTGACTAAACAATGAATGGGGAAGTTCCAGGAATACTGTCCACTCCTAGAGCAGTGTAAACATTGACACCACATACTGTGCGATTCCATCTATACAACATTTCATGAAAGACAAATTTGTGGAGACAGCATAAGATTATTGACTGCAGGAATTGGGGTGCAGGGGAGAGAAACAGGCAGAGGATAAAGGATTTTTAGGACAGTGAAAGTGTTGTGTACGATACCATACTGGTGAACTCGTTTCATTTGACATCTGTTAAAACCCATAGAATGTACAATGCCAGGAGTGAACCCCAGGGTGAATCATGGTTTTTGGGTGACAAAGATGTGTTCACGTAGGTTCATCAGCTGTAATAAATGTGCCACTCTGCTGTGGGACACTCAGGATGGAGGAAGTTGTGCATGTGCGAGGGGAGGCACGAATGGAAAATCTTTATCTTTTGTTCTGCATTGCTGGGAACCTGAACTACTCTAAACTCTAAGGTCTGTTTTCGAAATTTACCAAAGGCTAATTTGGGTGAACAAAGGCTAGAGCTCTGTATCTTTCTCAGGAGCTTTATACATGTGTATTAAAACATTCTGGGGAGCAAAGAGAAAAGTTGAGAATCTCTCCAGGAGAATGTGCTCAGAGCAAAAATGAACTTACGTCACATCCAGACTGGATTTCCCATGAGCATGATTCCTTTTCCGGAGGCAGCATCCCTCTCTGGAAAGCATGGTCTCCCAGGCATGTCTGACACAAGCTGTGCTCAAAGTCGGGCTCCCCAGGGGGGATGTGCAGCCCTGAGGGCCCAGTGTACTTCAGGCTGGGACTCTGATGCTTGTCCACGCTGACCATTGGGCTCTTGATCCACCTTCGTACCTGCACAGCACAAAAGAAAAGAGAGAAACCGCTGTGTTCCACCTCCTTTGAGGTTTAATGAGGCTCTCTGGTGGGAAACTTCGTGAGATGATAGGCATGAAAGAATAACTTGGTCTTAAAATTTCCCAAAGCTTCACACAATCCAAAATGGTCAGTGCTGGTCAGTCAGTGGCCAGCAGTGTGTAGGTAGCTACTCATTTTATCTCAAGGAATCTGACTCCTCATTTGTAATACTGGGGTAATATTCCTCCCAGGTTGTAAAACTTACAACATTTTGTCATGTTTCCTGTCTTTGCAGTGCTGAGATGAGACTTAGGACATGGTGCATGTGGGACAAACACTACCACTGAGCTATATTTGCAGCCCTATAAGGTTTTCAAATAGCCAAGATTTTGTGTAGCCTAGAGTCAGTGTTCAATAGGTGGTGATTGTTGGCTTACAGTCTTATAATAGTCTCATAATAGTTATGACTAATTAGATAGAATGATGGCTCAGGTTTCTAAAATACATTGCTAGTTAGGCAAACTAGGGAAAACACTGACGCCATTGCTTGGTACTTAATAGTTTCTAAGCAAGTTAATATGTATTTCACTACTGCAAAGACTTAGTTATATAATGAAGTGCCCTGGTTAAGAAATCATCTCACTGGGTGTGGTGGTGCAAGCCTGTAATTTCAGTACTTGGGAGAAATGAGGCAGAATGATCATTACATGTTTGAGGTTGGCCTGGGCTACATAGTGAGTTCAAGACCAAACTCAACTACATTGCGAAATCCTGTCTCAAAAAAAAAAAAAAAAAGAAGAAAATCATCTTGTTTGTTTTCCAAGTTCTAAAATTTACCACTTGTATTGTTTGTGTACATGTGCACATGCACACACAAATACAGCTATTCTAAAATTACAAGAAATGGTATTTTTAACATTTTAAATAGGTTAATATTTTTTGCAGTACTGAAGATTGAACTCAAGGCCTTCTCACCAAGCTACATCCTCAGCACTGTTTTTTATATTTTTAAATTTTCAAACAAGGTTTTGCTAAGTTATTATGTAGCAAGCTGGGGTGGAACTTGTGATCCTCCTGCTTCCTGCCTTAGTTTCCCCAATGTTGAGATCGCATGTGTGTGCCATCATGCCTGGGTGGAAAGCACTATTAAACATTTTTAACACATATCACGTTTTAAATCTTCAGAGCAGACTTTTAAGGTAGATACTATTATTAGTATCATTTTATTGATGGGGAAATAGGCACAGAAAGATGCTGTCAGTTTCCCTTGGGTACGCAGTTGGTATGGAGAAAAGACAGGACAACATACCTTGAATCCAGAGCTTACACATGCATGCTATAGAACTGGCACCAGTGCTTGGGATTTGCTTTGGTTTACAATGTCACCTTCATTCTTTTATTGACTCCTGCAGAGCTGGAAGGATAGCTCGTGGTAGAGCCTTTGTCTAGCATGCATAAGACCCTGGGTTTAACCCTCGGCATCCCCTAAAAATGAAGACTCCTGCGGATTCTTTTATATATATGAAGTAGTAAAATCAGCATGTAGCAAAAGGATGAAATGATAAAACCACCATATTGAATTTTAGTTATCAATGCTATAATCAATTAAAAAATACACCAAGAATAAACTGAAACTGCAGTAGTGAAAAAAAAGCTTAAACCATTTGTCATATCACCTGTTGGAATACTATGAAATCACCAAAGATAACTAGTATAAGACTAGGATGATATGGAAAATGCTTAAAACCCAATATATGAAGAAAGTTATATACAGAAATGTTTAATTGCTATCATTACAAATGTTAAAAAGTATATATTATTTATAGATAAAGCAAGAGGTAAAGATAAAGTAGGTGTGGGGATGTAGGTCAGTGGTTTCTAGCAAACTTGCTTTGCAAAGCACAAAGTCCTGAGTTTAATTTTCTGGTACCAAAAAACAGAAACAAAAAATGAAAAATGTAAAATAGATACTGTTGTATTTGTTGTTATGATCATGAGCATTTTATTTTTCTGCCTTTAAACAGTGTCTTTTAATTTTTATAATAATTGTAAAGTTTATAAAATTCTCAAACAGTTAAAATCATATTTTTCTGCTTATTTTTTTCATTAGCTGCTTAAAATATCACTTTGAGTTCAGTACTGTAAAGTTCAAATTCAGGGTTTCCATCAGTACTTGCCCATACATCCTTGTGAGTCTATCAGTAGATGTACTTGAAAGTGTGCACTTGAGAGCTGAGCTCTAGCTGGGTGCTACAGCTTTCCTAGAGTGAGTTAGCACTGGCACCACCAAGAAAGAAAGAGAAAAGGTGTGCTTGATTCATTAATGAAACTCTAAGGGAACTGAATCTTTGAGACTACAGTAAATCTGGTTTCCTGATGTTAGTCCTAATGTGTTTCTAATCAATCTGGTAAGTATTCAGTTTCATTAGGGATGGAAAATATTTTTTATTATTCTTAGTTGAGAAGGTTTTGCATTTGAGGTTGGTAATCATTCCTGCTCTGTTTCCAAACCTGAATTTAAAATTAATCTTTTTATTCTGGTTTTCTTTCACTAGCTCTTTGGCCAAGTAGATTTAACTTTGGGGTTATTATGAATTGGATTTACATAGATTGATTTTCAAATATATTTACAAGTTTTATGGCCTAAGATTTCTGGTATCTTAAAATGAAAATATCCCCCAGGACCCCAAAAATGTGCCCTGTGGAGCTTGAGTTATGGCTAAGGGCATATATTTATTTATTACAGGATACATTATTTATTCAATAAAATAAATAAGTGAAGTTCAGTAAAGTGGAAAGAGAGGTGGGGGGATGTTTAGGATGGGAAGGTAGACGGGAGGGCTTGGACCCTTTGGGGAAACCCTACAGGATGAGCACAGAGCTGGGGCTAACAGGACTGAAAATAAACCGGGGGATCACCAAGTTCAGATTTCAGGAGAAGGATCCAAGCTGCAAATAGAATTTGGAATTCAAAGCAAATAGTCATATTTTATTGAACTCTTCCAGGAAAGCAAACAAAACAAAACTATGCCTTCTGTGGATGTGTCTGGGAAGTATGCATCTAGGTGTTAGGTAGTTTGTATGTTTATTAGAGTTCATCATGTTCATTTGCCTGACGTTTAGAGAAATGTAAGATTGACTCGAAGGTTCTGAGGCAGGGCATGTGCTTTGTCACATGTCCCCGTGTGTGGAGAGCTGTGTAAATCCATTTTCTTCCACTGTGGGTGTGGGAGTGGAGATTTCGCCATGAAGGCTGTGACATGGAACGTGCCTCACAAGTAAGCCCATTCTGAGCCTATGGACCCGGGATAGACCGTCTCCTTCCACAAACGGTGTCTTGAGGGATGTGGAAAAATAAATGTCCGTTTGTTCAGAAGCATCAGCGAGGGGATGTCACAAAAGTGGGTATCGCACTATATTTTCTAACAGGACTGCTGCTGGTTTTGTTTTGTTCTGTTTTGTTTACATGCCTTGTCTTGAATATTTCATCTCCCTCAACTCAGTCCTTAATTTGCCCCTTCCCTCTGTCCCTCTGGCACTTCCTATTATCTTGGTAGCCTCACAGTGATTTTTTTATAGGCCCCTCAAGGCCAGCTTTTATGGTGTTTCTGTGATCCCAGAGTGTGGTTAGAGTTTGAGTAGACACAGAGGCTCCCGCTCTGGTCTTGGGATCAGGCAAAACCACTGAGGGAGAAACTCTCCCTCTGGTCTTCAGAAAGTTTGAGATCCAACAGGCCCACAGTGCTCCTCCAGACCTGGAGTTGCTCTAGGGTTTGGGATGACTCCGAGTGGGTAGGAAGTCCCACAGAGACCAGCCCCAGTGGCCCTGGGGACCCGAGCAGCTGCCTGGCTCTGCCGACACCTGGGCAGCATGCTTTGATTCAGAGCTGTGCAATTGTGTGTGGAGAGCTATGTGAATGAGCACAGACTGGGGCGAGACATCCTTGTCATCATCAGCAAATCAAGAACCTCTGCTCTTGGGCCTTACAGGGGTCTGTTTCCCAGCTGAGCCAGACTTCCACCTCCGTGGACCAAGGCCCTACTTTTACCCTTCAGACATTCAGACTGAATAGTGTGTACCTAAGCTACTAATCCAAATTCTTTCTAAATCCAGTTTGTCTTGATTTTATTAATTTATTTGAAAAACTGCTATCCAGGAGCAATAAGCTCTCCGACTAGAAGATTACCAGATGTGATTAAGGAGATTGGCCAGCTTTGAGGGATTTTCCACTTGTGGTTTCTTTTTCCTATTATGTAATAACAAACACATATGACTCTTCATTTAAAACGGTTTAGCTGATAATTATATCAACTGATGCAGAAAAGTGATAGAGCACTGGGCACTTAGTGCCAATCTGACGGCCGGACCCTGATGAGCCATTTGTTAGCTCCCTTGTTTTCGGGTGTAAAAAGCTGTCTATTTCTCCGTACCCCAGGGCACCGCAGTCGGATTCAACTTCTGCAGTTTCCTGAAAGGCATTGTCTTTTACAGAGAACTGTTTCTACGAGACCCCTAAGTTTCACTGTAGATGAAGGCAACACAGTCTTCTAGTGAAAATCCCAGGTGTTGTGACTGATTACAAACGGTCATCCCTCAGACCTCCTCCTTTTTCAAAGGGGCCTGTGAGCAGCTAGTTACGACAAATGTAGTTCAGGAGAAGGCTTCTGGCAGTAAATTCATCTCACCAGTGTTGGGAGTTGCTGCCTTGCACATCTACTAAAATATGACAATACTGGAAGATAAGGTGGATAACATTAACCTGATTCCCTTATCCCAGCTACACGTGGTCCTTATACACTTCCATTTCTCTGGACATCTGCAGTGCTTATCACTCACATAAAACCACAGGACTTTTTTCTGCTAACTGATTCTGTTATGGCTCTGTCACATTTCCAACTAGGCTTGTAAAAGCAAGTAGGCTGACCTCATCCACCTTTTTGATTTGAAATAGGGTCTCCCTAAATCACCCAGACAAGGCACTGACTTGTGATCCTCCTGCCTCACTTCCCAAAGTGCTGGAATGACAGGTGTGAACCACCACAGCAAGCTTGTTTTGTCATTTTTTTAAAAAGTTCCCCCAAAGATAAAATTACCAATAAAAATAGGAGCTATTTGGTTATTTTGATAACTATATTTACCTATTTTTGGATGTCTGCATGCTTTTCTAAGATGCTCTACCAAAGTAAAGAAATATGTTCTACTTAACCTTTCTCCTGGCAGAAGTACCTCCTGGGAATTGGCATACTAAAGTGACTAAGTGGGCTTTGGAATTCCCCATCCCTACAGGTTATTGCTCTTGGGATTTCCCAGCCTTTTCCTCCTATTGTTGGCCAGGGTACTTGCCTTTCTGCTAGATTCTCAAGGTCTAACCTTTTATGTACTTCTCCATGCTGCATGCACTGGGAAGAGGAAGGAACACGAGGGATATGTCTCTCTCTCTCTCTCCCTCCCCCCACCTCAACAGGCAGTAGTACTCCTATGGATCTTCCATCAGGTTGCCAGTCCCTTCTTAAAGACTTGGGCACCCTCACCCCACAAGTGTGACATAGTTACAGCTTCAAGATTCACTAAGTTGGGTCTTTCTTTTGAAAGGGAGGTAGTTTGACTCCTTCCTGTCTTTAAATAGCAGTGCTCATCCTTTCCGCATTGAGAACATTTAAAAAACAAAAACCAAAAAAGTAGTAGGAGAGAATTATTGGAAGTACTAATTCTGAAGCACAGTGTGGGGTTCTTGGCTTTTAGAATTGGAAAGTAAGACTCAGGAAAAACAGAGGCCCTGGACTAATCCCCGGGGCCATCTTGTCCACAACTAATCCCCCAGCTTTGGAAGCTTCCTCTCCT
The DNA here is from genome assembly GCA_004026965.1 of Petromus typicus. Lineage (NCBI taxonomy): Eukaryota > Metazoa > Chordata > Mammalia > Rodentia > Petromuridae > Petromus > Petromus typicus. The sequence goes on along the minus strand of PVIR01002958.1, from coordinate 47,812 downwards.
GCCTCCTCTGAGAAATCATTTTCCTCATATTTTTAACTTCGCTCTCTCTTTCTCCAGGCTATCATCTCTTAGCATATTAAACACACTGTTCTTGCACCATCTCGAAAAGCTAGCAAGCTAACTAAAAACAGCCCCTTTACACCCACAAACTCTGCCTCGTTCCAGGACCCCCTTTCCCCACCACCCAACCCTTTTCCTTCTTCACCAAGCCTCATGCAAAAGCAATCTCCATTTTCTAATTCACATTTTCTCCTCAGCCCATGGCGATGCATTCCATCACCAGTATTTATGGATTGCTTAGTATTTGCTGGGACAACAAAAACAAACTTCAATTGTAATCTGGGCAGGGGTCGGGGGAGAACTTCAGAGCTTAGATATTGCTGTTGTTGTGTTACTTCGGAGGCAAACGACTTCTCCGAACTTCCTCAAGCCCAGGGCATAACCAACACTCTCATCCGACCTTAGCCCAGAGGAAAACACAACTCTCAGATTCTGTCACCAGGAGAGGTGAGTCCAGTTTCATTTGCACAGGCAAGAGAAGGAGGGGACCCAGGGTCCGGGGGAATGCAAAGGAGAGAAAGGTTTGTTGTGTTGTATTCACGGCCCCACTGTTCCTGCTGTGAAAGACCCTCACACCAGGCTGCTGGGAAAGGTGGCGAGTGGTGTTAGGCCCTCTGTCTCTCTGGCTTTGAATAAATTCCATTTCCTTTTTATGAAAACCAGTGGCCTCCTTTACTTTGTCAGAGGTGAGGGGATAAATGTGAGCATGGGCCTGCATGGCTGGCAACACACTGAAGCCAGTGTGCAAGCAGAGGCTGAGGAAGTCCACTGCTGACAGTTCTCTTTCACTTACAGACACGGTTATGTCTTGATAAACCCAGGGAAAACTGCAAATAAGGAGCCCTGAATGCCTTTCATGCACCCATACTGCCGGACACCAGGGCTAGCAATGGTCACCCGTACGTAGTTCCGTCGCTTCTCCTGATGATCTGGTAGCTGAGTGGAGCTGTGGGAGTCCAGCACTGTGAAGGCAGGTCTCAGGGGAGGGTCAAAATTGAAGCTTCAAAGTATAGTTTCTAATGAATGCACATCAAATGTCTACCAAAGTTGAAAAATCCTTATTTGAACTCAGATTATACAGGGACCATCTGTACTCTGCACCGTGTAAAGAATCCACCAAAAGAGGCCAAAGGTGCAGCTCAGCGATGCCGTGCCTGCCTGGCAAGCACAAGGTCCTGAATTCAATTCCTGGGGAACAGGGGGAAAATCAACTGATTAAAGGTTCTAACAAAGGTCAACACCACCCTGGCTGGTACTGCGTGGCGGGACACAAAGCAGTATCAGGTTGACCTTTGAAGGAAGAAGCCTGCACTTCACAGCACTTCCCGACCCAAGAGCCTGTGAACTCTCACAGTGTAAGAAATGGGTTTTGGAGCAATCAGCTAACAGCATGAACTCAAGAATAATTCTTTTCGGTTATAAAGCCCAGAGCTGGGCGTGGTGGCTCACACCTGTAATCCCAGCACTCAGGAGGCAGAGGCAGGAGGATTGCCAAGAGTTTGAGGTTAGTGTGGCTACATAGTAAGTTAAAGGTCAGCCTGAACTACAAAGCAAGGCCCTGTCTCAAAAAACTAAAAAACCCAAAAGCCCAGAACTACCACCTGCACAACTGTGGCCTCCCTACAACTAAGTTTTTGCACTGAGCTAATGAGATAACCCAGGCCAAGTCTGACCCTATGCACTGGTGAATATGTGCTATTCTAGTCTGAGCTCCAAACCGGGAGAATTCTGAGCAAATTGCCTGGGAGAAAGGACACAGTGAATTTGGGCCAGTTGGGAGAAATCAAGAGAGGTTTCCTGGAGGAAATGATGGTTAAATGGAGGCTGAAGAGTAAGTTAAAGAAAACCAGGTGAAGAAAAATGGGAAGAACATCTCTAGCAGAGAATGCAAGTGATAGAGGCAGAAATCTGCATGGGATGTTTAAAAAAAAATCAGCTCTGAACAAGAGATACAAAATAAGTAAATAAACTGCTTGTGTGTATTTTTTAAAAAAATAAGTTAAAGTCTAAAGATAGCTTGAATCACGGGACAGCGTGGGGGCACTGGAGCGACTAGAGTAGGATGGTAGAATCGTCAGTGTAAAGGATGGATTAGGAAGAATGTAAGTAGCTTAGATGAGTCAGGAAGGAGCTCGAAAAGAAATGGTAAGAGTAAGAGCACACAGAGCTGGAGTGTCAGGAACGCAAGGGGGTGAGGCATCAGATCGATCCCTTAACTCTTTTTTTTTTTAAATCTTTATTGGTACATTAAATATACACATCATGATTGCACTCCATAATGGGGTCGATCCCTTAACTCTTTAGTCTTCTCCTTCGTCCCTGTCTGGGAGTTTCTTCTGGGTTTCTAAAGCCATTCCATTACCATCTCGCCCTTTTGATCTGCCTGCCTCACTGCAATGACAATACCTTCTCAAATCCTAAAGCTGGCTTTGCTGCTTCCTGTGCTATATCTGATGCCTGTTTGGTCAGGATTAATGCATTGTAAGGAAGCACCAGACAGGTAGACAGTTACGCCAGATACAACTGAAGTTCCTTGTCCTTCCCCAAAAGACTTAGCTATTTTACATAAAACACAATTATATTTTCTATTCTCATCTATTTTTCTAAAATACTGGTTACAATCCATTGAATTCCTGACCCACTAGCAGGTGCCATGAAGACCAGAAAACACCCCTGGTGTTAAACCCTAAGTACTCAGACCAGGATGGCAAGTTCTGAAGGCTCTAGATCTTGTCTGCTGTTGTTCCCTGTATACTCAAACCCTCCTCCAAGTGACTGGATTTACTGCTGTCACAAAGAAAAGTCTCATGGAATGCACGGCCTGTCATCCCAGCACTCTGGAAGCTGAGTCAGGAGGATGGCAAGCCTGGGCAACTTAGTCAGATCTTGGCTTAAAATTTAAAAATGGAGAATGACAGGATAGGGCTTATTGTGAGGGTCTTAGATTCAATCCCGGGGTGGGAGATGTCATGACTGTGACATGGCTTTGACTGTGTATGAACCCTTTGCTCTGATCCACATGTTCATCTGGGAATCGTGCTCGAGCACATACTAGAGACAGTGGTCTAGTGTACAGTTTCTTACCCTGGGTTTTAATTTGTTCCGACAAACACCCACATTCATTTAGTGCAATTTATGTTTCCTCTGTTCTAATGTGAATTCCGTAAGAGTCAAAAGAAACACTACTGTTTCTCATGTATTCTTCACCAGGACATTTACAGAGTTTCTTCTCTGTGTCCCCTCTTCCCAACCTATTCCTGCCCCAGTTCCTGTTCACATTTATTATGGGTTGATGCTCCCAAGGCAGGAAACTCACCATCGTACCCGGCTTAGCTCAGCTCCTGGCACAGGAGGTAATGAAGAAAGCTTTGATGATCAGCTCAAAACCATGCTCGGTTCAAAAGGCAAGAAACAAAAATCAATTAACTCTGTCTTATGAACCAACGTGGACTCTTACAGGACGGACCAATCAGGAAATCAAAGGTTTAAAAATGTAGAGTTGGCATGAATTTATCTTTGGGAATAGGCAGGATAAGGCGGGGTCTTGACACAGAGGCCAGAGCACTGAAGGTGGGGTTGTAGTGAGGGTCAGTGTAGGGAGGTAGGAGAGGCTGGTTTTAGAGGAATTATTGTCATCAACTCACAAGGAGGGGAGGCTGAAGGTGTCTAAACTTTAGAGTGTGTAGTGTTCCAGATGGAGCTGGGCAGGCCCAGGGCAGAGCACCTGAGCTGGGAGAGCGGCGATGTCTCTAAGAGGCCTCTGGGAGGCCCACCTCCTGCATCGGTCTCCAGCATGGGCACGCCAGAAGAGTGTTAGAAGGTGCAAACTTATCAGTGTTTGTTGTTGTTGTTGTTGTTGCTGTTTTTGAGACAAAGTCTCACTTTGTAGTTCAGGCTGGTCCTGAACTCAGCCTCAAAATCTGCCTCCCAAATTCTGGGATTACAGGCGTGAGCCACCCCGCCTGGCACCATGGTATGTGGTACTGATTGCTGCTGGGGTGAGTCTCCACATCCGGCATTGTTCTGTGTGGTTACTAGGGAAAGAACCCAGTTCCTTGTACTTGCAAGGCAGGTGCTGGAACCACTGAGCTAAATCCCCAGCCCTATTGGTGGTTTTTAAAACTGAAATTTTAGGCCTAGGGAAAGTGTCGTCAGGTGTAGTGGTATACCACTATGCTCCTAGCTACACAGAAGTCTGAGGCAGGAGGATGGCAAATTTGATTCCACCTGGTCAATTTAGCAAAAGTCTTTCTCAAAAAAATTAATTGAAAAAAGAAAGCCCTAGGGATGTAATTCAGTGGTAAAGCCCTTGCTTAGCATGTACAAGGTCCCAAGTTCAATCAGTAGTGTTGCAGAGACAGACAAAAAATATAAGACATAAAAAATGATTTCCTGTCAAAATGAACAAAAGAATTCAATTCCAGCTCTAGTCTTTCAACTACCTTGAGCAAGACAGTACATTTGAACTTCAGTGTGCTGCCTAATCTGTACAGTGAGCATGGTGGAAGCTTTCTGATCACATCACAGATTTGAGGATATTTATCCATGGGAGTACTAATGTCACTTGTTTCTGCCTCTTCTGTGGTATACCGCACTCAGCACGTGTTTGCTAAATGAAGGCTTGACCAGAGAGCATGTGCCTTTGCCAGTATGTTTTCTCCCTGTTTGTCATTCCAATCACATTCTTTCACAACTGTATTTTCTCTACTAGATGGACTGAAAAAAAAAAAAAACTCTGCTAGACTTTTAAAATAATTGTACGGTCTTAAGGGCAGTTGTTAGAAAATCCATTTACATTGCAAAGATAAAGACTGAGAAAAAGTCTCATTACTTGAACTTTACTTAATTAAATTGAAAATGGTAATGAAAGGGAAGATGAGTAACATTCAAGCAGAGGGCTTATTACCACTCTGACATTTCTGCTCATTCGTGGAGTCCTCACAGAAAGCTACGCTGTGCACTCAGTTTTAATTTGATACAAAAACAGCTTTCCTCCAAATCGTGCTTGTGCTGTATCAGTAATGGCTTCTATTTCTGTATTCTATTTTTTCTCTGCTTCATGTTTTACAAATGCAGAAAATGGTAAGATTTAATTGTTCCCTGACAACAAGATAAGAGTTAAAGCTAAAAAACAGATATTTACTGAGTACCTACTCTGTCCACAAACTACTTAGTTTGGAAATGTAGAAGATGATTAGGAAAGCGGACTGCTCTGCAGATGTTCACAGATCCTATAGAAATTGCCTTAGCTGGAACTCTTACTGCGACCCCTGGGCACTTGAGGAAAAAATAATGACTATTAGCATGAATCTGTCAAGTTTAGGAGAAAAAAAGATATTTTTCAGGACAGGTGCATTTAAACAATCAAAATAATGATAAAGCTAATGAATCAGAATCAAAGGACCCTGACAGCATTAGCCTTGGCAACCACACCTTTCCAGATACTGATATTGGATAGATGGAACTAACTTGTTAAAAAAAAAAAAGAAAGTGAAAAGGAAGAAAGAAAAAAGAGGGAAAATAGGATGTGCAATCCATAAATATGCATTTATAGGCCTCATTAAACTTCAAAAGAAGTCTTTTGGCTTTTGGGGGGTTTTTGGCAAATTTAATATAGAAAAGTTTATAGGGAAAGGTGATTTATAGAAACTTCAGATCATCATGCTTGTTGCCAATTGTTTACTATAAGCCCTGCACTTCAAATGAATTGGTCATTACACCTATGTACATATGTGAATTGGCAGGTGTTCCAGACACACTATGTTACAATATGGCAAGAAAAATAGAAACACGTGCTGAGCTGTGCTCAGAAAACCTGCTGTTAGAACAGTCCTTGTTTCTGTCCTCCTGGTGCTCTTTGCCAGGTTAAAACGTCCCATACCTGCCTTCTCTCTTGGGAACTTCTCTCCTCAAATATTATGATTTTGGAGGCCAGTCAAGGACAGTACATTGGATGTCTGACTGCAGGACTAAGTATAAGATTTAGACAAACACAATTGTAAACTCGCACCCCTCTGGCCATGAACCCAAAGAGGACCAATCAGATCCTTCTCTGCTGTGTGTGTGTGTGTGTGTGTGTGTGTGTGTGTGTGTGTGTGTGTGTCACACTAAATCTGTAGGGAATTTCTCTTTCTCTCTGGATTACAAGCTCTGAGGCTGGGCCTGGCTGAAGGATAACAGTTATATTTCTTGTCCTGTGGAGGAAGTTCAGCACACATAGTTCAGAAACAAAAGTGAACTGGGTCTGGTGGCCCATGCCTATAGTTCCCATCAGCACCCCAGAAGCTGAGGCAGAAGGATTGCAAGTTTGAGGCTACCCTGGGCCACACAGAGAGTTTTAGTCTAGTCTGGGATAAATAGCAAGATCTTGTCTCCAATCAAAACAAAACAGAAAAGAAAAAGCAGAAGTGAGAGGCCGAATCATAGATTCCAGAAAGAGTGATTTTTAAAAAATGTCTCATATACAGCTGGATGCTTGGAATGAAATTTGATGCAAATAATAAGTTTCTGTTAGTAAGACCAGTAATTCCAAGTATGGATTCACCTTGTGAATGCAGAGGCATCAGTGACAGAGGTTCACGGTGGGACTCAGGCGGGGATGTACATGGCCCCGATGTAGCATCTTTATCCTTTTGCCCCTTAGAGATTGTGGGAAGTTCTTGAAGAGTCTTGGAAAACAAGGATGAGGAGCTAGATTTGTTGGGGGCTCTGGGCAGTGGTTATTCACCAACCACTATGAAAATATTTCCAAACCAGTATGGCTTCCTGGGGCACACCTGTTAAAACATCAGCCCTCAATCAAAAACAGTAAGATAAAATTGGGGCTTTTTTGTGGAAATGATAATGTTCATTGTGTGATACAGATTGCACATGGCAATAAAAACTGTATGAACTCAAATTGTTTGCACAGTTCTGGCTCTTATAATCTTTAATTACATCCTCAACTGATCCTGACCATGATTTCATTTCCTCAATGCAGCTCTCTCTGAGCATTCCACTCAGGGCCAAAAGATAATAAAGTGGGGTTTTAAAAAAATCCTTGTCCATATCCTGAGTTAAATAAAATAAGCACTTGAAGTTTGTGGAAAAAGTAGAGAACAAATGTTTTGAATATAAGGGAAATTAATTCTGGACTAATGGAAAAGTCAGGAAGAATATTCCAAAAACATGATATAAAATTGCCTATGTGCATTTTGTAGATCCTTTGGCTAATAAAATCAGAATGAAACAAAAATTTTACAGCATTAATGAGAACAATAGATATGGAGTCCAGTGTCTTCAGTCAACTGAATATTAAAGGAGCACTAGAAGTTGACTAAAGGACGGATAGGCTTAAGCATGTATTTTTCAGTCCCACAAGAATCCATCTTTGAGCACTCAAGAGCCACAGTTGTGATGATCAAAATCCAACAACAGCAGCCTTCTTATTCCTTTCCCTTTTTTCCTTTGTACTCTTCCAATTCACTCTACACTTTACAGCATAGATTTGATGGTATTACTGCCTTGCTTGTTACTTTCAATGACTCTTCAATTCATTATTCTACTAAATAAGGTCTAAGTCATTCTGTTTAGCATTTTATCTGGCCTCTCTTATGCTCTGGTGCCAATGAAATTTGCAACCCTGTTCTCTACCACTTGCTTATTTCTGTGCTACCTATGAACCCACTAACAAATCCTATGCTCTCTGACCATTAAGCCTCTGGTTACATTAAGCCTCACAAATGCTGATTATAACTCCACAAAGTATCTTCCCCTTTGAACTCACATATTACTTTGTATTTCTTATATAAATCCAATCATATTGCATTCCATGAGGGTTTCTGGAATTGTTGGTGATTCCAGCCAATAAGTACATTCATGGATGGTTACTAAGAGGTGTACTACTCCTTTTGAAGCATTCTGAAAAATGCAAAATAATATTTTTGCCATAATGTAAGAATATGAAGAGAGAAATAATTCATAATATAAACATGAAGTAGAAAGATTTCTTTCATCCCCTGAGAATTCCCTTGAGATTTGGACTGCAGAACTAATTTCTTTGTGCCTATTATTGTCCCAATTCTAAGAGGGTATGCAAAACTTCTGAGCCTGCCTGTCTTAAGATTTCTAGCATGTCCTTGGGCTGCTGATTTGTTTGACGTTGGCACAGTTTGACTTGAACAACTGCCAGTGATGCCCTTAATTTCACCTCCAGGTTCTTCTCACCTTCCCATCCAGGGTCATTAGTTTTGCTTTGATGGTATCGGGCATTAGTATTTTCACTTGCTGCCTGCTGAAGAGTCACTGGTCTAGCAGTAGCTGTTGCCTGGTTACTCTTTCTCCTCTGGAGACACACATGTCTGAGAGTGGTGGCAGGAACACATTTCTGTGGCTAACAAAGGAGTACTTTTATTTTATTTAATTAGCAAAGTTCATCTTTGCATCATTGTCCTCTCTCGGATTGAATTTCTTCCTATCATAATCTTCCATGTGGCTTTTCTCTGTCAAAAGGTATATTTATCCTGGAATTATCTTATTACCATTACCATTTTATTGCCTATATTTTACTCATGCCTGTCAAGAGAATGCAAAGAAAGAGTGGATGGTCTTTTAGCTTCATAATACATGTTTTGTTTTAGATTATGAATTCTTTAGGGATAAAGACATTGCATGGACATCTTAGTGCTGCTGGAACCCTAAGTAAAGTGTCTTGAATGGGTCAAGTTCAAAGATCTTTGTTGTCTTAATTGTTAAGTGTGTGTCTGTCACCTGGTGGGATCTGAATAAAGTAGAAGATTCTGTCTTTGGAAATTTCACACCTTCATTTTCTGTGTCAGCTTCCTTGCATCTAGGCACAACCGCATTATTCATGCACTATTTCAACTTTCTCATCCACCATTTATGGTTCAGGATTAGTCCATTCTCAGTGTTTATCTCAGCATTTTGGTCCTGTTAAAAGATCCCACTTAAGGTGCCGTTCTTTGATGTTTGTTGTTATTTGGTGTGTTACCTTGAGGAGCTAATTTAACCTTTAAGTTTTTTTTCTCATCCATTAAGAGGGAATGCAAATATCTATGCTGCCTGGTGGTAAGACCTGAAGATGAGTAGATGGTAGTAACAGTAAGGCACACAAGCCCTCTGCAAAGATGTAAAATGAATATACACAGTTATTGTATGTCATAGTGAGTTAAATAATTATTCATAGTTAGCTTTCCTAAGATGAACCTGACTATCAGCAAAGATAAGAAATTTCTAGTCACTAGAATTACTCTGGAGAGAGTTGCGGACTCTCAGCAAATGTAAAACAAAGGGAAGTCCAGACCTTCATGAACTTGTTCAAGTCCAATATATTGTAACCCTATATATAATTTGTGCTGGGAGAAGTTGCTCATGAACTTTAGAGTTAAATTATATACTTGAATCCATTTGCATTTGAGTCATGACTAATCAGTTCATTAACCTACCTCCACCACCACCACCAATTGTGAAATAGAAGAGACTGGCTTAAAAATCACAGGGAGTTTGGTTCACTCTAGGCTTTCCAGGAAATGATGAATCCATCTTCTTGGATTAACCCAGTAGAAACTATAAGGCCAAAAAGAGGGAAGTGAAATGTTGACCTCTGTCTTGTTGAATGACATCTGGAGTTCTGATTCTAGATATGTTCTTCTGACTTTAACAGGGACATTGACAAACTAGGGCACATTTCAATAGAATAGATAGGATAGAGAAGGACATTGTGATGGTCAGTTTATGTGTCAAGTTCACCAGGCTATAGTCAGTTTTTCAACAAAACTAATTTCGGGGTTGCTATGGTAGCATTTTGCAGATGTGGTTAATATCCATAGTCAGTTGCTTTTAGATGAATTTGTGTTTAATAATCAGAATGGACCTCATTCCATCCTCAAAAGGCCTTAAGAGCAAAAGGCTTTCTTCCTGGACGAAGAAGAATTCTGTTTAAGGTTGCAGTGTCAGCCTTCAGGCCTGCCGGACAGATTTCGGACTTGCCATGCTCACAAGCACATGAGTCAATTCATTTCCTTCTGTATTTCCTAATAGTTCTGTTTCTCTGCGGAGCCCAACTGGTCCAGAGATCAAAAAACACTAAGAGACAAGAACTCAGAAAAGCCATAAACACATTTTTTTCCAGGATTTGAATAACTGTGGTGTGAAAAGTGATCTGTGGATGGAGGTAACAGGAAGGCGTATCAAGGATTTCTATACACCAGAAGTGAAATGAGAGTTCCTCTGAAGAAGGCAGCTGCCCTGCAGAAGGCACATCAAAGAAGAGGCCTAACCAATCTTTCATTCTCCAAAGTGTCCAAGTCACATATTTTTGGTTCCAAGAACTGAATGAGTCCCTTCCTCTCAGTTCTTTTATGGCTTATGGAATTTTATTTGCTTTTATAACCCTTTTCCCCAGAACTCTGTCGTGGCTCATATAATTATAATAGAAAATATAATAGAAAAGAATGATCTATGGACCTTTGGATAAGGCCGGAAGCCCGTAGACACATATGCTTCCAGGAAAGCTGTTCACGTGGTTTTCATTTGGTAGAAGATAAAGCTGAAGATTTTCTGAGGTCATCTAACCATTCTGTAATAGATAAGACTTAGATAAGTTTAACAAGTTTATAAACTTCCAGCCAGTGTTTTTCTTACCTAACTGAGCCATATCTCTCAGCCAAATACCTTTCCTCATGTATGATTGCCACAAATTTTTCTATGGGCCTGTAGTCAGAAAAACAAATCCTGTGCTAGATAAGTGTAGGACAGAGAATTAAATTTCTAAAACAGTTATCTTTGAAATCGACAAATGACATTCTTTTGCTGTAATGCTTAATGTTAATTTCTGCATCTCTCAAAACTATTGAGTGAATCCTATGAAAATAATTTTGAAGCTTAGAGGTGATTTAGAAATGTTCCTATGTTTCAATTGCTCCTATGAAATACATATTTTAAGCATGTCTATGCCCCCAGCCTTACATGCCAAATGTAAGTACATGCTTAGAAAGATTCTTTCCTAGAGTTTTACCTTCTGTAATATGTGCTTTATGGAATTTCTTGTTACAATTTTTTTCTACTCATAAGCAACTCTGGCTGAAATATGGAACCAATATAAAATATAATTGCAATATAATGATAATTCCTTGCCATGAGAGTTGCATGTAGTGGATTTCTCACTTGAAATGAGATACCTTTTAATACCAATCATTTGTTCTTAGATGGAAATTATGCATGTTTTAATGCCTTGTCTAGTCACTGGGAAGGATATTCTGTGTGTGTTCTGGGACAGGTTAACATAATCTTGGTCTTTTCTTTTATCTCATTAAATTATATACAATTATCTTAATTCAGCAAGATGTAGACCTTGAAATATTTTAAAGATTAATTTCTAAAAACAGAAAGGTAATATTTAGAATCAGTCTAAAAAAATAAATCTTGGATGTCAATGTATTTGCACTTTCTTCAGGTCTTCAAAAGTCTTTACAATCCTCTTAGTTTCCCATTTTTCCTAGAAATTGAGACATTTTTAACAACATATTTATAATTTTCCAGAGGTGTCATGTTGTAAGAAAAATTTTATTTCCCGACTAGAAATCCATACATTTGAGTTTCAGACTATTCTAAAATTCAAGTCCCATAGACATCAACTTTTTGGTTAATCTAAGTTTTCAGACATTATTCCTGTAAACTCTTTTTTTTTCTTTTGTACCAAGGATTGAACTAGGGTCCTCATGCTTGTGAGGCAGGGACCAGAACCACCAAGCTAAAATCCCCAGCCCTAGACTTCACTGCTGAATCTTCCATAGAAGGACTTGTTTGAGAAATCTTATCCAGGAGAGTGATTCAACGACCAGTTCAGGTTGATGCATATAAATCAGCCAGCAGAAAAATATTAACTGTTCTTCCTATCATATTGCAAAGTCAATTTCCCCAGAACTTCTTGTGTTCCTCTCTTTCCAAGCAAAAGTAATAGATGGCGGTCTTACCCTTTCTTGGCAGGTGAAAGGTTAAACTGAAGCAGGTTCCATAGGTCACCCTTCAGTAAGACTGAGTGGTTGAGCTCCAGAGGATGTCGGTACCCAGCCAGGGGCGACCAGAAGGCAGGCCAAGAGTACCCATGGAGCACTCAGTCAGGCCGCCTGCCTTCTATCCTCCTTCAAACCAAGGAGGGCTTTTGCAACCCAGATCATTTTTTTTTTCCTCACAACAGAAAGACACTTCTCTTTCTTTCCCACAGAGCTAAATTAGTACTGTACTTCCTAAAGCGACTGTTGCTAATCTGATTAACTCATTTAAATGTGTCCCAGAACTCCATTGTCTATTGGTGCAAATAAAGTCAGGTAAAGGTAGTGGCCAAATCCCACTTTTTTTTTTTTGTTTCCCTGTGTCTCCTGGGTTCTAAGCCCCGCTGAAAGTCTGTGTGTGTGTGCACTCTGGCTGTTTGGGCTTATCGCACTGGGCCAGGCCCCCAGGCTGCACGAGCTCCTGTGTTGGCGGCTGCCTAGCATTCCTGAGAAGCCTTAGCAGTTCTGTGTGGATGCTGGTGTCAGGGATGAGGAGAGGCAGATGACTGGTGGAATGGAAAATACCCCTCTGCCCCCCCCCCATCTTATTTGCCAGAGCAAGAGGCCTCACTAGTGCTAATCATGCTCAGAGTTTTAAGGTCTTTTTTTTGAATTCCAAGAGCAGCTCCTTTAACATCCTGTCTTCATGTCTAGTTGACCATTCTGTAAGTCCGTCCCTCCTGGGCAGGGAAACAGATGTCCTGTGGTTCTCTCTAGTTTTTCACCTTCTCGGAGCATTCTCAGGAGCCTGACTCCACTTCCCGAGCTGCCCTGTTCCCTGTGCAATGCCTTTCTTTCTTTGATCAAAAACCAAAGCAAGACAGCAGTGGTGAGGCACACCTGTAATTTTGACGTTCTAGCAGAAGCTGAGGCTGAGGCAGGAGAATCAAGTTTGGGGCCAGCTGGGGTTGCTCAGAGAATTTCAGGTTGACCGGACTACAGAGCAAGATTCCACTGAAAACAAACAAAGAGAACAACAGAAACCTCCTCTGAGCTAGAGGAGGCTTTGGGTTCAATCCTCAGCACCCAGAAAAGAAGAAAGAAAAAAGAGCCTTAAACCACAAAGGCTTGTCATTTTGTGTAGAAACTTACTGGGTTCTCCCCATTCTATAAAAGGGTCGAGATTTCCAAGGTGGGGTTTCTCTAGGACATTATATTATGCTAATTTATACTTCCATATCTTCACAGATTCTTTAAACCTATTATGTGTTCAGTGCCTGTGGAGGCATAAAAATTGCACATCATCTCTAACCTTAGAGATGTCTAAGGATAAAGGTGTTTCTAAAATAAGAGGTAATTAACTTACAATAAAGGCCAATGTTTTTAAAAGTGGAATTTTCTGGGAAACAAAGGAGGGCACCAGACTGGGACTGGGTCTGAGGACCAAGCGGCTGAGGGCTGCCCTCCAAGGAGGAGCGCCCCGCTCCACAGCACACTCCTCAACACAGCGACGCCTCAGCCTGGGGTCGGCTCTCAGAAGCGAAATCAAGACAGTAGCTCTCTTGGGGTGTGTCCCAATCACACAGGTGAAACCTGGCCTGAAGAGTAAACGTGTGACTCTGGGGGCTCTGTGTCCCCAGATTCTGACTCTGTGTCAGAATCTAGCAGCAGGACCCCTCTTAAGGGGGGGACAGTGAGGGCAATTCAGTTAAAATCTTTCCCAGTTCAGGGCCGGGGAGTTAGCTCTGTGGTTCCGGCACCTATCTTGCAAGCTCAAGGACCCAGGTTCGATCCCCGGTAACCACATACCATACTGGGCGTGGAGACTCACGCCCAGCAGCAACCAGTACCACATACCACAGTGCCGGGCGTGGTGGCTCACACCTGTAATCCCAGCACTTGGGAGGCAGAGGCAGGAGGATTGCTGTGATGTGAGTTTGAGGCTGAGCTCAGGGCCAGCCTGAACCACAAAGCGAGACCCTGTCTCAAAAAAAAAAAAAAAAAAAAATCTTTCCCAGTTCAAAGGGTCAACTTTTGGTGATACTGAAAGTACTTGAGAGCTAGAATTTGTCAAGCCAGGACTGGTGGGGGCGTAGCTCAGTAGTAGACCATGTGGATGGTTCAATCCCCAGCACTAAAAACCCAGAGAGAGAGGGAGAGAATTGTAGCTATGTAAAAATCATGTGGAAACTAAAACATGATAATAATACAATATTCGTGAAAACATTTTTTTCTAGACTCTAAAGGCTTATTCATTTCTACATTATTCTTTTGCCCCTTCTTCTTCTTCTTCTTCTTCTTCTTCTTCTTCTTCTTCTTCTTCTTCTTCTTCTTCTTCTTCTTCTTCTTCTTCCTCTCCTCCTCCTCCCCCTCTTCTTCCTCCTTCTTCTTCTTTTGAGGTACTGGAGGCTGAATGAATCTAGAGTTCTCTCCAACCCTTTTAATCTTTTCTTTTTAAATTTTGAGGCAATCATATGATGTCTCTAAGTCACCATGCCATGCTACACAGGTACATTACTGCTATTGCTGCTATACTGATTTTTTCTAGACTGTCATATGGGCTGCTGAATAGACACTAAAATCCTAATAATTAACCAAGAGATTGTTTTGATTTGATTTCCTTGGGTGAGTATTTGATATTACAAAGAATCAACAACTATGGGAAATATCAATTTCTAAATGTAATATCTGAGGTTACAGAGCCTGAATCTGATGTTTCTCCCAATTCAAGATTTATAAATATTTAGTTACAATCTATACATTGAGGTCATCTCATAATTTGTCCCAACAAAATAAAGATTCTTATTCCAATAAAAATGAAGTCAGATTTCTTCTGATAATGATTAAAGTAACAACACCTCAATGTTAAAAACAGCTATCACCAGGGCCGGGGATATAGCTCAGTGGTTCCGGCACCTGTCTTGCAAGCACAAGGACCTGGGTTCAATCCCCGGTAACCACATAACAATACTGGGTGTGGAGACTCACCCCAGCGGCAACCAGTACTGCATACCAGCACTCGGGAGGCAGAGGCAGGAGGATTGCTGTGACGTGAGTTTGAGGCTGAGCTCAGGGCCAGCCTGAACCACAAAGTGAGACCCTGTCTCAAAAAACCTTAAAAAAAAAAACAAAAAAAAAAAAACAGCTATCACCAAGCTGCACTGTATCCCTTCCTTTGCATCAAATATTCCTTATAGTCAGATTATTATTGCTTATCAATGAAAAATGCTGAAGCTGACAGAAGCCATGTGACTTGCCCAAAATAGCATGGGGAGTCCAGGTCTGACTGGCTGCAGAACCTGATCCGTGACCTTCTGTCCCCTTATGTCTTTGCACAGAGCATGCTGGACCTCAAACACAGATCTAAACAAAGAGTAGGTATATGCTTGGGAGATTCAGGACACTCTGTTCAGTCCCATGACCCCAGAGAAGCATCCAAACCAAAACCAACACCAAAAACGATATAAACAGACACAATTCTGTCATAGTGTTCATCAGATGTAGTGTTCTGGGTATGATTGTTTCAGAACAAAGTTCAAGAGACACATAGAGATGCATGATGTACTACATGTTAGAAAAGAGCTCATGCAATTAAAATTACCCCTTAGATAATCTGCCCCTTTGGAGGAGAAATGAATAATGTGACTTTGTCACCAAGGTCACCAACAGCTGGCTGAATCTGGGCTCTGGCCCTTTCAATATAAGAGCAGCCAGTCTGAGAAGTCTTTCCATGCTTCCTCATCAGAGCTGTCCTAGTCCACTCTCTGTCGCTGTAACTGAACATCATTGGGAAATTGTTAAAGATCCGAGGCTCCTTCAGCTCACAGTCTGGAGCTGGGGAGACCAAGAGTGTGGCTTCTGCTCATCTTCATACCAAGGCACACAGCATGACAGAAGGTCACACGGTGAGACAGGGAAGGCGTGTGACCTGGGTCTCTCTTCTCTTCCCATAAAGCTGCTAATGGCACCACAGAGCCTCATCCTCAAATCATCTCACCTGGAGTATCTCTCAAAGCCTCCATGTCCAAGTGATGTCAACAGAGCCCTTGGGAGATTAAGTCAAATCCCAACAAGTAGCATTCTGACCACATTTGGGGCAGAGTTTGGTGGAAAGACAATCTGGGAGACCCTTGGTCAGTGAAGAAGGTGGAACATTGACAAGGAACAGGCCTTTCTAGGGACAGTGAGGAGGCAGGTGTAGTTGAAGCAGAAATTCCTGTGGGAGAGGAGTAGAAAATAAACTTGGAGAGAGGTCATCCAACACCTGCTGTCTGTTCCAGCTGTAAAACCTAAGATTTTGAAATTAAATTTGAAATTAAATTTCCACTGGGTATAGGGGCAACATCTATAATCCCAGCACTTGGGAGGCTGAGAAAGGAGGGTTTTCCATGTCTGAGACCAGCCTGAGCTATCCAGTGAGTTCAGTCAGCCTGGACTACATAGGGAGGAACACCCTGTCCTGATTCACCTCAATCAAGAAAAAGATTAACTTTTCTAATTGACAAAGACATGTTTTGTGATAAACACTGTTATCTTCACAGTCTCTCATGCAGGAAAGTGAGTACAGAGAAGGAGTCACTGTGGGGAAGCCCCTAAGAGCATGTGGAGAATGACTAACCTCAAAACTAGCAAAACAGAAGAGCTGCAGAACTACAGAGTATTGAGAAACCCTAAATACATTTTCCCGTACCACAAATGGCTGCTATCCTAATAATTTCATTCTTGGTGTGGTGTTTTCTATACTCCTAATACTTCTCCTTGGACTTGGGTCCTTTCTTTTGTCTTTGTCTTTTTTTTCCAGTGCTGGAAATTGAATCCAGAGCCTTCATATGGAGTTACATCCTCAACCTTGCTGTTACTTTTTTCATTTTGTGACACGGTCCTGCTAAATTATCCATTCTGACCTTGAACTTGCAATCCTCTTTCCTCAGCCTCCCAGAGTGCCGGAAATGCTGGCATGTGCCACTACACCTGGCTTGGTTTCATCGTTCAGGTGACTAAATTAGCACTAGAAAAATGTCTGTAAGGAGGAAATCTTTATATTTTATTGCCTCACTGGGAAACCTTGTTCTTAATAAGCAGGGTCAGTCTAGGTATAGCAACACACATCAGAGCATGCAGAGGCCACAAAGGCCGTTTGATGTGAGTTTAATTTAAACCTTAGCTTCAGATATCTGCGACTGAGACGGTGAAAACCCACAGGATCCTTTGTCTTAATGCTGCTCTGCACACTGCAATAAAAGTTCTTGTCATGGAAACAGAGACACCTACGAGAACTGGCAGTCACTGGGGGTGTCTCTAGCACCTGTGTCCGTGTGGCCCGCAGCGCTGGCCACCCATGGCCTGGGAGGAGACTGCGGCCATCTCTGCAGCTTGTCACTTTCACTGTGAAGTTCTGGCTGCAGTTTAGGAGGAAGGATGGTAGTACAGTAAAATTGCAAAGTACTTTTTAAAAAATGCAATGAAACGAAACAACAGCAGGTCTTCCCTCCGACAAGGTGATGTTCTCTGTGTGGGTAATTAAATGGATGACGGGGGACTTTCACTGCTCAAGAAGTAGACAGTGTAGAAAAGTTCTGTCCAGTACACATAGAAAGTGAACTGTGGGTGTCATTGGAAATGCTCTCATGGCTACATTAACAAAGTAAAAAGAAAGATGAAGTTAATTTTTTTTTTTTTGAAACAAGGTCTTGCTTTGTAGCTCAGGCTGGCCCTGAGCTCACTATGTAGCCCAGGCAAGTCTTGAACTCCCAACAGTCCTCCTGCCTCTGTCTCCTGAGTGCTGGGATTACAAGCCGGAGACACCATACCTAACACTGTGGTATGTGGTACTGACTGTTGGTGGCCATGGGTCACCATGCCTGGCTTTGTTGTATTTGATTACTGGGGATTGAACTGGGCCCTTGCACTTGGAAGGCAGGCACTGGAACCACTGAGCTAAATCCTTGGCCCAAAATGAAGTTAATTTCAATAATAAGCTGGGAATGGTGGTGCACACTCGTAATCCCCGCACTCAGGAGGCTGAGGCAGGAGGATCAGGGTGAATGTGAGACCAGCCTGCCTACATAATTTAAAACCAGCCTCATTTACATAGTGAGACCCCATTTTAAAACAAAAACAAAAAACGAATTGATTTTACCAACATTATTAAACCAAATAATTATTATTACAAAAATGCATCAGGATAAAAGTATGAATAACAAACTTTATATTCATGTTGTTCATACTACCAGGAATGGTGGTGCACACTTGTAATCCCAGCACTTGGGAAGCTGAAGCAGGAGGATCACTGTGAGTACAAGCTCAGCCTGAGCTACGAAGTGAGTTAGTTCAAGGCCAGCCTGAATTACCTACTGAGACATTCTTTCTCGCCCCCCCCAAATAATTTTTTTCATATACAGTCTTTAAACTCTGGTGTGTATGTCACAGTTATAGTACCTCTTAATTCAGACTAACCACGTTTCAGGGATCAATGAGCACATGAAGCTGGCCGTTACCATAGTGGGTGTGAAAGGTCCACTGAGGAGGAGAGGAATGAGAGCAGCGACTGTGAGTGTGCTCCCGTGGGTTCCGGGAAGGGTGCATTCCATGGGAGAGACGGCCTCTGACACGGGCGTATCCCACAATGGCTCTGAGGTGCGCAGGCGCAGATGGAGAGAATGAAGACTACAGCTCAGGTGGGAGGACCGCAGAAGCAACAGCACAGGGAGGAATATGTCGGTATCCTCACAGCTCTTCAATAAACAGACCGTCTCCCTGTGCTGCAGTTGATGACAGAAATCCTGGAGGAAGACTACCAGGGTCTGCAGCCTTCATTTTCTACTTTGCTCTCCAAGCTATCGCTTGCTGTAGGACTTCGCTTGAGCCACACAGGTGTGGATGTCATGTCTCCTAAGCCACTCCCACCGGGGATTTTCCTGGGCGGGCCCCTGCTGGGAGCTTATCCGATTTGGCTCATAGTTGATTCTCACATCTCGCAGATGCCCAGAACATGGTCAGACTTCATGAGGTGGTATATTTGAGAGAGTGGATGAGTGGTTACAGGAGCATGCAGGAGGAAGAAATGAGGTCAACTGAGGGCCTGTTGCAGAGAGCCTGGAGTATCAGATAAAGTTTGCTAATAAATTCTGCTAATAAACCAAAGCCACAGCTTTGTATACTAAATATTTAACTGCAGCTCAGCCTCTTTTGGAAGGTTTACAGGGAAAAGAAATGCACTCAGGATGGTGAAGCATGGCTGTAATCCTGCCACTCAGGAGGCTGAGGCAGGAGTGTAATCAGTGAGAGTTCCAGGTTCACTTGGACTACACAGTAAAGATTCAGTTCAGATTCAGCCTGAACTATATTGAAAGGCTCTGTTTCAAAAAACCAGAACGAGGGCCAGTGATTTAGCTCAGTGGTTCCGACTCCTGTCTTGCAAGCTCAAGGACCTGGGTTTGATCTCCTGGTAACCACATACAATATGGGGCGTGGAGACTCACGCCAAGCAGCAATCAGTGCCACATACCACAGTGCTGGGCGTGGTGGCTCACGCCTGTAATCCCAGCACTCAGGAGGCAGAGACAGGAGAATTGCTGTGATGAGTTTGAGGCTGATCTCAGGGCCAGCCTGAACTACAAAGTGAGACTCTGTCTCAAAACAAAATAAGACAAAACAACCAGAACGACAAAAAGAGAAGAGGTAGGGGGCCATGGAGTTAGCTCAGTGATTCTGGTGCCTGTCTTGCAAGTGCAAAGACCCGGGTTTGATTCCCCGGTAACCACGTACGATACTGGGTGTGGAGACTCACGCCCAGCAGCAATCAGTACCACATATCACAGTGCCGGGTGTGGTGGCTCATGCCTGTAATCCCAGCACTAGGGAGGCAGAGGCAGGAGGATTTCTGCCATGTGAGTTTAAGGCTGAGCTCAGGACCAGCCTGAACCACAAAGCGAGACCCTGTCTCAAAAAAAAAAATAATAATAAATAAATAAAAATAAAAATAAAAGAGAGAGAGAGAGAGAGAGAGAAGAGGTAGGCAGTAGAGAAGTGTTTAAGAGTTCACTCCTTGGGCCACGGATGTAGCTCAGTGGCACCACACAGCCTGGCGAGCATAAGGTCCTGAGTTCAATTTCTGGTACCAAAAAAAAAAAAAAAGAGTTCCTTACTTGGCACAAATGAATTTCATTATGCAAATGAAGCCCTAAATACAATGACACATGATTCTGGTCTAAATTGCATAAGAAATGAACCAAATTCAGTGGTTGGATTCAGTGCTGACTTTACAGAGAAATTAATCCGGTTCTCATCTAATTCAGTTTCCAACCAAAATCATGGAAAGAGTTAAGCTACTAAACTGAGATATCGGTGCAAGCTACATATTCTAGCAGGAGGAATCCTATTGTGCACATTTAATCATGTAGAGTCAGAGAAGTGGGAGGAAAAGATTTTAAAAATGCAAAATATCTCTGAGCTGTTAAGAAATGCCTGTACAGAGTTTTTGACACTACATGTAACCAACCCTAAAACACTTAGGATGATTATTTATTCAGTCAAGGATTCCGATTTTTTTAGTCACTTATATATTTCTCTTCTTGAAAGAAGGTTAGACGTACTACTGAAACATCTTCATAAAGATCACAATGTCAAGTTCTCGTTCAACTGAATTTTTAAAAGACCAGCAGGGAAATGTACTGACATCACTGCAGTTGTAGGAAGTTATTCTCTAAGTCATATCTCATCTTCATAATTGAATTGCATGCTGGTTCTGGGCTGTGTAAGGTAAATTCCATATTTTTGCCTTGGTGCATTAGATGAAATTGAGAAGAGGAAGAGGATATTTTTTGTTTTGTAAAAATTAAGCTCTGGTAATCCATACTCTAGGAGTAGAAATGTAAACTGGCTTATAATCTGGCAGTTTCTAACAAGCTGCACAAATTTCATAGCTGCACACATTTCATAGTTACACTGAAAAGGATGTATTCATTTTACACATTTTAAATCATTACCACTAAGATAACACCACTAAGATATTACAAGTAGATTTAATATCTACTAGGTTTTGCTGATCAGTGTCCCTACATAACAAAAATGTTATGTTAGAGGCAAACAGGAAGATTAGATAAATTTGTGTTTATTTGTTGGCAAAATTACTAAAATAACAAACAAAAACCTACGCTGTATGGTTGACATTCTAAAACCCAGACAAACTTGAAGGCATATAAATTTCAGGATAGAACCAGTTGTTTTGAGACTGTATAAATCAAACTTAGACCAAAACTTTAAACCTCAAGATTTGATAATATTTACTTAAAAAAATGCTCTGCTTAAATGTCATAAAGGCCAGAAGGCCGATAATGTATAAAAGGTGACAATTAGGCTTGGAATGCATTCGGGTTATCCTTTGTGACTGAAAAGTAAATACCCAAAGCCAAACTCAAGAAAGCAAGGATATTAAAATGATCTATAGAGACACAGAAGATATAAATCAGATGGAATTATCTGATTTTTAAAAACTAGTCCCACAGCCCACTGATCCCTTGATGACGCAGGACAGGAAAAGGCTTAAAGGACATCATGACAGTGGAAAGACAGCGGCAGGCCAGCTTTCAGACTTGGGCCCATCAAAGCTCTGAAAGATCTCCTGCATCTGTCCCAAAAGCGACCGAGCTGAGAGGCGTCCATGTCACAGGAAGTCAGCAACACCCATTATACAAGCTTCCCCTCTGCTCCCATTGGCCAGGTGGAGAAGGGTAGAGGTCACCATGAATTTCTAGGGCACGCGATGGTGTATGTAATTCAAACCCTTAGCAACAACAGCAGACTGGGACCGGGGTTTATTTTTAATTGTGATGTCAGATACAGAACATCAACTTGCCATTTTGTCCATGTCTGAGTGGAGCTCAGGGGGATTAAGGACCTTCCTATCATTGAGCAAACATGGCCACAGTCTTCTTCAGCTTCCCAAATAGAAAATCCATGCTCATTAAGCAACAATGTCTTGGGCCTGGGATGTAGGTCACTTACTTGCACCATACCTGCCTGGTAAGCACAAGGTCCTGAGTTTGATCCCCAATACAAAAAAAAGTCTCTCTTTCTCTTTCTCAGCCCTTGAACTCCTGAAAATTTTACCTTTTAATCTATGAATTTGACTATTCTAAGTACCCGATGTGCATAGAATCATACCATTTGTCCTTTTGTGACTGAAATATTGTTTTTCTGAGACAGGGTTCTGGTAGCTAGTCAAGTTGCCCAGACCTCGCTTGAACTTGTGATCCTCTTGCATCTGCCTCCCAGTGTTGAGATGACAGATAAGTGTCATCAGCCTGACTATACAATGTTTTACTTTTACGATTTTGCTTATTGACTAATTTACTTCTTAAGAATGTATGGATGTTTTAGTCTGCACTATTTCCTGCTTTAGAAAAGTTCCTGGGGGCCAGGGATTTAGCTCAGTGGTTCCAGTGCCTGCCTTGCTAGCATAAGGTCCCTAGTTAGATCCCCTGTAACCGTATACCACAGTGCCAAGTGTGGTGACTCATGCCTGTAATCCCAGCACTCGGGAGGAAGAGGCAGGAGGATTGCTGTGAATTCCAGGCTTGCCTGGGCTACAGAATAAGCTCAGGGCCAGCCTGAACTACAAAGTGAGACCCTGTCTCAAAAGAAAAAGTCCCTGGGACCTGCTAGATTCTCTCTAAA
Source organism: Petromus typicus (assembly GCA_004026965.1). Taxonomy (NCBI): domain Eukaryota; kingdom Metazoa; phylum Chordata; class Mammalia; order Rodentia; family Petromuridae; genus Petromus; species Petromus typicus. The sequence continues at coordinate 25,085 of PVIR01002958.1, read as the reverse complement.
TGTTTCTGTGGAGGAATGAATGGTTCAGGATAATTCCAGTGCTACAAAGGGCTGAGTTTGGTCAATACTGAAGATTTCTGGGCCCTCAATGCCTGTGAGGCACAATGACAGCTCCCAGGACAAAGCCACAGGTCTGGCCTTAGGGAGCTTGTGGGGGCACCAGTGTCAGTAGACTGAAAGGTAATTAATTGTACCACAGTGGAATCAGCACCACTGGGAAACTGGGTGCTAATGAAACAGATAGAAAGCTCCTTGAGAGGCTGAGGCCAGAGGAAGACAAGTTCGAGGCTAGCCTGGGCAACTTAGTCACATCCTATCTTAAAAAAAATAGAGTGAGGATGTAGTTGGGCACTAGAATGTTTGCTTAGTAAATGTGAGCTCTACCAAAAGAAAAAAGAAAGGGAGGGTTCTTCATCTTAGAGTGGTTGGGGACTGGACTTTCGAGGGGATACCTGTAAGCCAAGCCTGGGGGTTGGATGCGTGTTAGCTTCCTCAAGAGCACAGAGCAGAAGTTGCAAGAATATTCTTAAGGAAAGAGTCTGGGACACTTGTGAAGGGCTGGTGAAACCTGAGCATCCCTCCCTAGAAAACATTTCTAATGTTCTACCTAAGTTTGTACTGGGCTTGGTAGTATACCAGGTGGTCCCAGCACTCAGGAGCCTGAGACAGAGTGATCGCCTGGGCCATATCATGAGGCTGTGCCTCAGAATAAAAGTGAAAAAAAACTCTGAATACAGAGGATATCAAACTATGACTATGAAAATATTTTAAAAATATTTCTTAGAACTCTAAAATTCTTTATATAATATATAATGTGGGCTGGAGGAACGCTAGTGATTAGAGTAAATTTCTCAGTAACAATAATCATAAATAGTGCAGTGTGGTACTGTCATGTGACATGAACATACCTAGGTTTCTTAGTTACAAAAACTGCAGGTCTGGTAAAACTACTGGGGCTTGTTGGCTGCATTCCAAATTGGAGGGGGCACTAGATTGCAGGGACAGATTAATAAAAATAGAAAAGGTTTTGTCCATGTAAGTTCTGGACTCTGCTCATAGCCATCGCATGTACTTAAAAGGTCTGTGGACAATGAGTGAGAAGGAGCCCCTGAGTGGGTGGTAGGATGGCGCAGTGGGGGAGAGTGAGCTATTCCTGCTCTGCACTTGCACAAGAAGAGGAGAAGAGTACCAACGAGATGAAGGAGGAAAAGACAGAGAGGGCCTGTCGGGGCAGATTCCCACTCTCAGCTTCATTTGGATTTGGAGCGGAGTGCTAGGGGTGAACGAACACTCACTGAAGTGTTCTAAGTACAGGTCTATCAAGCTCTGATATGTGCCTTATAAAACTCAGCTCAACTACAGACCAGAAGGTTCCATGAGGCAAGACTGGCAGGAGGCCAGGCAGGAGGTGGTATCATTCTCCAGGGAAGGGCAGAATGTCCTAAACTAGGGAGGTGGCAGTGTATGCTTTCAGTTAAAATAGAAGGGGGGAAGTTAAAAGTTACTTTAAAAAAGAGTGCACAAAAGTAGAAGAAAAAAGGAAAAACTCACACAAATGTAATGTGAAGCAACATAACATGTAGACACAAGAGACTCTCCAGTGTCACAAGAAGCCCTGAGTCCTCTTAGCTGCATTCCTGAAGAAAGACGACTTAGCATTTCTGAGGCTCAGGGTTCTTGGTGGTCAAGCTGAGCTAAGGATACCGGCATTCCTGTGCTGCAAGTCATAAGGCAGCGATGACCAGAGCACTACGAAGTTCTTCATAGTTTAGAACTGCATTTCTTCTGAGGGTGCTGGTTATTCTCATAGCAATGCATTACTGTTTTTTTTTTTTTTTTTTGTGATGCTGGAGATTGAAACCAGGACCTTTATGCTGAACTACATTCCAGCTCTTTTTAAAAAAAATTTAAGACAGGGTGTTGTGAAATGACTAACTGTCCCACATTGGGCTCAGGCTTGAGACCTTTCTCATTAGTCTCCCAGACTTCTGGACCATAGAGATACACCACCATCTCCAACTCACTGTAATGTGTTAGCATAATGGTTTTCTATACTGGATATTTGAAACTAGTGTGTGACAGTTGCTTTTGACTTTTTTATTTATCTTAGATGCCTCCTCCTTCACTTTTAAAACATCCAAGGCAGTCCTCCAGCACTAAGAATTCACTTCTAAGGATTTGTCTAATTTGCTCACTGAAATTTCCCTTTAAATTTAGCTCTGAGTTTCCTGGCAACTGAGGTAAACCTAAGAGATTATATCACACCAAATGTGATTTCCTTCAAGAAAGAGAGATCTTTAACCTGCATCTCTGAAAGAAATTTATTACATGATTCCTTTATAGGAAACAGTAAATAGAAGATACAATAAAATGTTAACAAGAGATGTTATTTAGAATATAAATGAGTATCAGATGATGGAATGTTAGGATAAACCAAAGAGAGTAAAAGCAAAGAGAACACAGGTTTTAAAATTTGTTCCTTTCTCTATAGACAGACCTCTATAATTTCTTATCTTTTGGTTTCAACAGTATTTATCGACAATCTTCCAGGAACCAGATGCAAAGGATTATTTTTAAGTTAAAGAGGATGACTGTTCTACTTTCATAGAGATCATAGTTCATTGGGATATTAATTACTGCTGATAGTTAATATTTAGTTAATATTAATTAAAAAGCTACATCAGTACATAATTAGAAAATGACAAGTACCATAAAAAAATACATAGGACTGTGGAAAGTGATAACAGGGAGGGAAGGGCAATCCGGGTCTCTAAAGAAGCAGTAGGGGGGAGAGAAGTGAAGAAAGTTAGAAATTGTTATATCCCTGTTCCTACCCTAGTACTTGACATATAAATATTCGCAGTTCATGTTTGCTGATGCTATTGGAATATTAAAAAGGAATGGTGATGATTTGGATGGGATTTCATCCAAACCAACTTCCAAGAAGTGTCTGAATCTATTGTTTGAAGTAAGGAAACAACTCAGAAATTTGTACTCTTCTGATTTTTTGAAAGGAGCGAGAAATATGATACAAGAAGTAGCTGCCAGGGTACTAGATGAACAAAAATTACAGCCTGCAGTTTTGTCTGACTAGATTAGTTCTGAAAGGTCCTTCCCAAGTGACTTACTTAAATGTTGATTTTGTGCCAGAAACCTAATTATTAACAATGGCTTCACCGACTCTTTAGTGACAATGTAAAGGGTGGGGCATTTTACGTCAAAGTTGATCAATAGACAAATAAACCAGATATGGCTGCTTTGCTAAAGCTGATAACTAAGGCTCAGTGTACAATGAGTTCCAGGTCCTAGCTGTTACTCTATAATACTTAATCTTCGAGGTCAAGTAGTTGAATGAGAAAGCAATTATATTAATGTTCTTTAGAAAAATTCATTTGCTAATGGCTATTACTTAGTTGTAAGATTTTAAGGGCTATTTTAGACAGTTTACCTGCTATTTTGCATAATAAAGTTTATGTGCAACTTTTAGCACCATTTTGCCCCAATTATTTTCTACTTCTTATTTCTACCTCCTACCTTAAAATTTTTTTGTTAACATGTTCTTGTCTGAGAGGTAAAGCCTCTACATTTACCATACATTATAGTCTTATATATTTTCTTTGAAATATCGATGCTCCTCAGAATCCAATAATAATTTTAACAAAATCAAAATTGAGTTGATCTTATTGTGTTGCTCTATTTTTAGATAAAAATAGGGCTTATGTGGTGAAAGAAGGGAACACTTCTGTCGTGGGGTTAAGTGGCCTTCCAATTTATACATGGAAATCCTCACCCCAGTACTTCAAAATATGGCTGAGTGAGCCACCTTCTGTCACTGGGAAAAGATCCGTGAGATAATTAGTTTACAGGAGGAGAAGTTCATACTGGTCATAGCTTCTGAGATCTCAGTCCATGGACTTGTCTCTGGGCCTGAGGCAAGTCAGTGCAACATGGTAGAAGCACATCATAGAAGAAACACCTCACTTCGGGGCAGCCAATAAGATGACATATAAGAAGGGGCTGGGGTCCCAGGATCCCCTTCAAGAGTTGCCCCCAGCGACCTGACTTCCCTCCACAATGTTCCACCTTCTCTCAGCAGCACCAAAGCCAGTGACCAAGCTATCAATATATGGTCTTTGCTGGACATTCAAGATTAAAACTATGGTACTGACTTTACTTGGAGATAGGATTTTAAAAGAGATCATCGAGTTAAAATGAAGTGATTCAGGTGAGTCTTATCCCAGTGTGATTAGCGTACTTATAAAAGGAGAAGTTTGGACAGATAACTTTGGAAGATAATTTGAGAGAGAAGATGATGGGAAGGCCCAGGAAAAAGATGGCTATCTCCAAGCCAGGAGGGAGCCTTGGAATCCTTCCTCTCAACCCTCTCTCAAGGTCAAACCCTTGACCTCAGACTTGCAGGCTTTAGATCTGTGAGATGATAACATTCAGTCAGTTAAACTCTGGGTCCTGGCTTCCAGTTAGCAATCGCCCTAACATACTAACACAACCTCTATTTCCCTGTGAAAATCGAGCATATTTCTTATAAGCTTTTCTCACTTTTTATCCAAAAGTGGATAAGAAATTCTGTGGTTTACACCCATGAATTAAATTTCCTAGATATCTTTTTGATAATCTTTCTATTTCATAAAATTATAATTCACTAAACATTCTTTACTAAATCATTAGCATCTTCATTAACGTTATTAATCATAGAAAAATTTATGTAAAAGATATCAGTATTTATAAATTAAGCTCTCCAGTTCTTGTCAAGGGCATTTAAAAATTTATTCAGTGTTAGGTCTGAGCTCAGTGACTAACGCATACACAGACCCTGAGTTTGTTTCCTAAACCTCCCATTAATTACATTGAATATCACAGAAATGCCAAATTGGTCATCAAAATACAACCAGGTTTAGAGTTTAATGTGCAGATCTAATTTCTACAAAGCCCAACCTGCTCTTTGCATATCTTAGCTCACTGAGGTTTTAGCTACTTATTTTATTTTACTTTTACTGTTAAGGCACATCAGACACTTGAAACAAAAAAAAAAAAAAATCACTGGAAAATTTTCTTTAAATTCCAAATCCTTCTCTTCATTAATACCCCCTCCTTACTCAAGTCAGGATATTATAATTGCATGGGGTTCTTCTTCCCGGGACTGTTTCGCTAAACTGACTGTTGATTCATCATCTGTACATTGTCTGTTACACAACACATGCACAGACAGAGCTGTGAACCAGACAGACAAGCTCTTCTCTTTGGGACGCTCTGCTTTATAAGTTTCAGAGAAGCCAAATGAGACTCCAGAGAGTGTTCTTAAAAGATCTTTATTTTTGCAATACCTCTCTACTGTTTTGCTACTTGAGCTTACCTTGATTTTTGTTTGTTTGTTGCCTTTGGAAATAGGGTCACCCTGTTCTAAGTTGGTTTTGAACTTACCGTGTAGCTAACGCTGGCCTCCAGCTCGTGGCAATCCTGCATCAGCCTCCTGAGTTCTGAGATTGCAGGTATGCACCATGATGTCCCGCATTACCCTGATCTTTTAATCTACCTTGGGAGTTATTTACTCATAGTTCTTGGTCCCATATCCTTTTCTGTATGACCATACAAATGCATACTGGCCCTGAGAGATTCAGAATTCTAAGGAAATCAGCTGATTTTCAGAAAGATCATCCAGAGAGAGGGCTGGGGATTTAGCTCAGTGGTACCATGCCTGCCAGCAAGCACAAGGTCTTGCATTTGATTCCTGGTACTTCTCAGATCATTCAAGAAAAAGCGGACACTTATAAATAATAAATACTACAATATATATTCCTACTTATTTCCAATTCTCAAGCTTTTTGTTTTCATTTTTTTCTTTCTCTGGCATTTTTATATTTTAATCCTACAAGGACTGGAAATTAAATGTTTTAACAATCTTGGAAGACACTTTCTAATCCTGATATTTGTAGAAACTAAAATCTTTATGCCATGAAGATCTTTCAAACTGGCTGACTTCACCTGAGCAGAGTGACAGAGATTCCAAAATGTTCCTGTGCCGAGGGGTGAGCAGAGGAGGCTCAAGCCTATAATCACAGCACTTGGGAGGTTGAGGCAGGAGGAACACTGCAAGTTCAAGGACAGCCTAAAATGCATAGAGAGACTTGTATCAAAAAGAAAAGATGAGCAAAAAGATATTCCTGCAGCCAATAGGTTAGGATGTGAGTTTTCTGTTTTTTATGGGGCATGAGTGTAAAGGTATAATTGCTTCTGGATTTTCTCTATTTTGCCTTGCTACAAATATATCCTACAGAGATGAGAAAGAAATGGAAAGGGAGAAGGAGGGGGAGAGAGAGACCATATGACTAGTCATTTCTCCCTACAGTGGCATTTTGGGCAAATGTTCTGACCTATGGAGGAAAAGGAGGTCAAGGTGACCCCAGTGCCATAGAAGTAGCTAAGTGGACTCTTCACATCAAAACATCTGAGCAGGATCTAGAAAGCAATCAGAGTAATACTTTGGCAGCTTTTGCTGTCAAGTGGGAGGTTCTACTGCTCTAGTACATCCTTGAATCTCATTCCTCTTGTAAATACTTATGAAATCATTTCAGAATGCTGCAAAGAAAAAGGTGCAGAGTAAACAAACTGTAATAGTAATCCTTTCTCCAAATGCTGGAGCAGCTGAAGAAGGACGCCAAGGCAGTATCTAAATTGCCTCGCCGTCTGCTTGCATCTTCCCCCTCTTCTCCTTCTCCTCCTCCCCCTCCTCCTTCCTCACATACAATTTTTCATACATTTTCCAGTGTCACTGTGCAGACAGCCAGAGAAACCTGGCTCTGTGCTGAGTGTGCCTACTCTTAGCCCAAGGACCAGAGTGGCTCACTGAATCTGTCTTTATCTCTGGATCAAGAGGACATACTGGAACCAAGGCCTAGAGATTTTTGCTTTCTTAGAAGGAAGAAGGAGAATGTCTAGAGAAAGGGTCCCTATCCTTTCAGCCAAAGCACTTTAGGGAAACTGCAGTGTGAATTAACTTGCTCAACCCCCACGGGGCCCAGACTTCATCCCTGCAGTGGGAGGAGCTGGCAATTCCCTACTCAAGCAAGTGGAACAAGGGAGGATTTCTGGCTCCGGACGGCAGCCAGAGACAGCTTCCCATGAAGGAGTCGGGTCCTCCGCCCACATGGGAAGTACTGACATTTACCATCTCACATTTTGGGTTCATGTTTCAAAAGTAATTAGAATGTACTTTTTAATTCACACTAATATATGCTTCCACAATATTATCTCTAGTGAACTACTTTAGTTTTACCTACATTACTAAGTAAGCTTTTCTACTGATCCAGTTCCCAATATAGCTCTTTCCTTATGTTTTCAGACTCAGAAATCACCAGCTAGTGACATGCATGTTGACAGCTCTTCCTCCCATATTCTTCTTTTTTCCTTCCTCTCTTCCTTCCTTCCTTCCTTTCTTGCTCTCTCTCTCTCTCTCTTTCTCTCTCTCTCCCCCAATGGAATCTTACTGTGTTGCCCAGGCTGATGTTTAACTCATGTGCTCAAATGATTTTCCTGCCTCAGCCTGTCTAGGAGCTGCGATTATATACACACAGTATTGTGCCCAGTTTGATCCCAGGAAGATTTGCTTAACCTTGCTAAGCTTGTAGGTTATAAAACACAAGTGACGCTGAAGGCCTCTTCCCACTGTGTCACACAGCAGCCATGCTTTGGGGTCAGTTATTTAAACATGGAGTATCATTTCAAAGGATCCACACTCAAGCACTGCCACAGAATAAAAATCCGGGACAAGACTTGCTTGAGAGCCACCAGGAGACAAGATCTCTATTTCACCAAAACAGCTCGTTATCTCCATTCAGTGGTCCTATAAACTAATCTCCCCAGGTGGTGAAACTCAGGTCATAGAGCACTGCGCTAGAGCAAACCTTTTAAGCCTTAGTGATTGAAATGGAAAAGGCAGCTTGAGTCAATCTTCTCTGCACTCGATGCATTCCCAAGACCACAATGAAACAGAAGGAAAAGTAAGCTGTGGATATAGCTCTGGCCATAGAGCTGGTGATTAGCATGCACAAGTCTTAGGTTTCACCCCCAGCACAAAAACAAACAACCCAGCAAAGCAAAATAGTTGGAAAGACTTAAGGATTCTAGTTGGGAGAATGCATAATACATAGACTGTGTAACACTGAAGTCACTGATTTATATTAATGTAAAATAAAGACATTACTGAATCACTGCCACATCTGTTGTATTTGGGAAACAACACTAAAACAGTGATATGGCCACTAGGCCAGCAAACAAACAGGTCAAATTTCCCCAAAATACCTGCCTCTGCTAAGGAGTAGTGTCACTTTGAGCCAGATTTAAGTTCTTTTTAATTCTTACTTTTTATCACATCTGTGTGCTAGCAGAGAACCAAAATGCATTAGATTTCTAAGCTACTATCTGAAGGGAGGGAAGAAAAGAAGCCAAGGATGTAGGGACTAGTGAGGACCAACGTGCATTCATTCACTTCACATGTCTTCCCATTCAATAAATGTGTCTAAGTGAAGGCTCTGCCACCCCGGTGACAGGTGCTCTGCCCGAGGACCTGCCTGTCCTGTGGGAGCTTACAGCAGAGTAAACAGAGGGGTTTTACTGGAGGAGCATGCTCCAGTAGGGCATGGGAACAGTTCAGAATGAGCTACTTTTGAAGAAAGCATAGAAGACACGGGAGTCTACATCACAGTTTCAGGATCTATGATCAAATCTATCTTGTAGAAATGTACGACAGACTTCAGATCTGTTGAAAGTACTTGGAGTGCCCTCACTTGACAAACATCCTCTGCATAGCTATGAGAGGAAAGAACAATCTCTGAAGGGTGGTTCAGAGCTGGGTAGGGAAGCCAGCCCTGCAACAGTCCTGGAATCACTGTAGAGCTATGTGAATTGATGGATGGGGCAAAGCTGATGCCCTGATTTGGAATTGTGGCTATGCCTCTTCCTAGTTCTGTGACTTCAAGTACCTTACTCTCCCTGACCCTTGTTTTCTTTGTCTTGTTGTATGAGGGTTACAAAGTGAACAGTTAAGTGTGTGAGATTAGTAGGTGCTCAATAAATGCTATCTCTAGAGAAGACTTCATGTATATCCTGTAAGAAAATGAGCTTTGTCATTTTTATTTTGTTTTGTTTTGTTTTAAGATAAGGTCTTCCTACATAGTTCAGGCTGGCCTTGAATTCACTATGTAGCCCAGATGGCCACATACTCCTGCCCAGTTCTCCTGCCTCAACCTCATAAGCATTGAATGACAAGAATGCCATTTATACATCAGGATGTGGTGGCATATACCTACAATCCCAGCTCTCTGGGAAGCTGAAGCAGGAGGACTGCAAGTCAAGGTCAGCTTGGACTACACAGAATAACCTTGTCTCCAACAAACAAATTTCAGAGGGAATGGATTTTAATTTTAAGCTTTACTAGAAGTCAACACCTTAAAACGACTGAAATCCTTTTCTCCATTCCCTTTTTTCATCACGGTGTAGGGAAAGAAGGAAACCAAGGCCATCACAACCTTTCAATAACTCTCACCCTGAATTGTCCAGTGTCACAGGAGGCAGGATGGATACTGGCAAGGAAAGTGGATTTGGATCCCAATCCTGCTCCTGCCACTCACTAGTTGTATGACTTCCTTAACACCTTCTCCTTCTGGGAAATCCAGGTAGTAACACTATCTACCCTACACTTTTTGTATGTGACAATGTAAATGTGTAGTATTCTTAGAAGAGTCTCTAGGAATAGCAGCACCATGAGAGCAATAGTTATCATAAAAGCAGGAACAAGGCAGAGAATGGTTTATATGCACATCAAGAGAGTGTTCTGTTGGCCAGGCACGTGGCTCAGCCACATTGCACCTGGCTGTCAAGTGCAAAGTCCTGAGCTGGAGTCCTGGTACCAAGAAAAAATATTGCATCTTGTAAGAATGGGTAATCTCTAGGTAGTTGGCTCTGCAAAGGCAAATAGTACTTTTGTCCTTACTGTACTTACTGCTGGATAATTGAATGAAGCATGAAATGCTGGACTAATCTAGCAGCATAGTGAGGAAGGCAGCATCCTATACTGGAAGGCAGAGCCAGTGTGGGCCCTCTGCTTGGGGGAGATGATGCATTTCCCAGGGTTTTCTCATCTTGAACCAGGAAGTCAGTGAGAGGACTTCTCTGATCCATTCCGAATCTAATTCTCTGTGGCTAAAGATAATGGAATAATGAGCATAGACATGTTTTTCACATACCTAATGTATTTCCAAAAATGATTATCAAGTTTGAGACAGTGTCATTTATTTGTGTTTTCTAAGTCGTTATTTAAGAAAGTGAGACTGAAACAAATCTTTAAATCCATTAAAAATGGATTCCTGTTAGCAGGACTGATAACTTTTGAACCTCTTGAATTGTCAAAGTAAAACTGATAAAGACATTTTTTCAACCATCAAGTGAGTTTCTGAAGCTTTTGAAAAATTAAATGAGCCTGGCATGGTGGCATGTGCCGGCAATGCCAGCACTCCGAGGAGCTGAGGCAGTAAGATGGAAAAGTTCAGCTCAGCCTGAGAAACAGCAATTTAGACAGATCTTTGTCTCAAGAAAATGTTGCTCAGTGCTTGGGTTCTGGGTTTAATCCAGAACAGGGAGAAATAAAGGATAAAACATAACCATTCTATTCTAAACCATCATTAACAAATAGAGAATGAAAGCAGAACTCATATATATCTACTTTAGCCTAGCAATTCTCAGCTAAATGGAATTAAGGTCATTTAGTTGGACTTTTAAAACGCAAGGCCGTGTAACAGGACTCAGTCTGGAGGATTTGAGGAAGCATCACTCTCAGTACTGCTTTTGGTCAGAGGATGCTCTAGGCCTGGGAATTGTAGGCCAATCACTGTCTCCACCTCGGGCTATGAGAGGTTGGCTGCTGAGGGATGGGGCCTTCATAGGTTTTATATATTGGGTAGTGCATATGGATGTCACCGTACTATCCCTCCATGCAGGAAAAGAAGAGGTAGAAGAGGGAAGGGTAGTTTGGAATCAAAATATCTGGAGTAGTGGCTTTTGGCAGCACATGTGAAATTTACCTCGGCTACTTTTTAGGTACATGACCTTGGACTGGTTGTTTAATCTTGCAAAAATGTGCTTCAAGCATTTGATAACTTTTCTGATTTTCCAGGTTTATGATGAGGATTGATGAAGTCATACAAGGGATCCCCCACCCCTAGTGCCCGGAGCACAGCGCTCACAGATACTGGCTGGAGAAGAGCTGTCCTAGACAGAGGACAGAGTGTCTGCATCCGCATTCTCTCCCGCAGCCTCCTAGGCTCTGTTTGGAATGTGTGAGGTGGACAGGAAGCTCCCTTTCAGGCTTTTGAAAAATATGGATCCCACCCACATTCTTTTTAGTGAGCCCTGAAAAACCAAGACCTATTCATGGTTCACTGTGGGCACTGGACAAAGATTCACTTTGTGAGACCAGCTAGGTTAAAACTAAAACATGCAGCAATGTGTGGAACTTCAACAATAGCGTATAGGAAAATGGACTGTTGTTGGCCTTGCACAAAGGCTTTGGAGTATATGAATGGATATGTAAAGTATACACAGTAGGCCTTTGAGAAAAAGATCTGGATAGTAAGAGCACCAATATGATAATATTTATCTCCAAGAAGGGGAGAAAGATAAGAAAAAAGGTGGGATAAACATCAGTGTTGTTTAAGGCTTTACATATTTATTTGTATACTAGTTGTACAGCTTAAAAACCAAAAAGCAAACAATGATGATAAAACATCAAAGTAAGTTATGGTGTAAATTGCAATGAACATTTAGAGTATTAAAAAAAACAGAATAAACCAACACACACACACAAAACTCAAGTGATATCTCCCTGAGGCTGTCAGTGACTTGGTACAAAGTCATATTCTCCTTAGCTAGCTGTCCTCCAGGAGGAAAAGGAGCAGAAGGGTGGTGGGGGGGGGATTGCTGATCCTCCCTCCAGCAAGGAACAGACCCAGGTGGGAGGCAGGTGGAGCTGCTTGCTGATTATCTTGATGTAAACTCTTTCTCTTTGCACATACTCACATACAATACCCATACCCCTGAGGTATTCTTGGCAAAATTCAAGGTCTTGAGATGCACTAATTAAAACTAAAATGTACTGGTGAATTATTCTTTTAAGCAAAATAAAAGCAGATAGTAATTTAGTATTTCTATAGTACCCATTCGTGGTAAAGAAAATAAGAGATAACTTTAAAAAAAAAATCTTCATGAAAGCAACTTGACTGAGGAAGGACACCTGACTTAGAGTTCTAAATCAGAGCTGCCCCGGGAGCCTGCTGTGCAGCCCGATGGTAGACTGCTTGCATACTGAAGGCCCTGGGCTCCTATCCTAGAACTGCAAAGATAAATAAAATATCCCCAGTACTATCAAATAAATTAATTAAGATGTGCATAGCAGAGTAACATAGTCCCAGAACTCCAAAGCCCAAGGCAGGCAAATGAACCAGGCATTAAAGACATCAGCAAGGACAAGGTAGCAAGTGAGATCCTTTCTCAAAAATAATAGGAAAATTTCATTAATCGAGAGGAGTTGAGAGTGTAAGTACTGAATAAAGAAGTCAATGCATTTTTTTACTAGCAGAAGATTTCTTTTTCTTGGAAATTCATCTTTCCCTTCGCCACAGGGAAACTCTAAGCTGCATAGTGCAGCTCTGTAGAGTTGTATGCACTTCCTGTCATGTATCTTGCAGCCCACACGAGTAGGAGACCTCCCTGGCTCCCAAACTCGCCCTGCACAAGAGTTGGGTTTCAGCTGGTGTTAGTGGCCCACGGACTGCTGGGGAGATCCTGCCTGACTGATGCTGCGCTCAGTCAAGGTGCGTGGGAGCCTCAGCTGGCCCTCTGGTCGGGCCTGACACGCTGAGTCTCCGGTCCAGGCCCAGCTCACCCATTTGGTGCAGGGAGGTCATCCAGCCCAGCCTGCCATTCATTATGTTCCGCTGCGGAGGGATGAAGGGCTGTGATTCAGGCTCAGCCGGGAAGGCCCCTGAATGAAGGGAAGAGGCTGAATGTAGAGAACCATTCGGACCAAAGTGCCCCAGGGTATGAAAAAAGATAGAGACGGTGGGGGTTATAGGAAGTGTTCCCTGCTTAAAATACGCTCTCCATAAGCATGTCAGTCATCAGGCCTTTAAACATCATTCAGTCCTTACCCCCTACTTGGCTATAAATTTGCAGAATTACAGACCACCAGTGTGGCCATTAATGACGAACTCAGTTTATTATGAAACACACAAAAAGGGGAAAAAAAGTCTACAACCCTGCAACATTTCTAACACCATGAATGGAAGAACAAGGAACTTAAATAAATATGTCTAAAACCCTGAACTGTTACTCAAATACACTCCCACTTTCTTTTAATGAAAAAGATTCACTAAGCAAAGGAAAGATATAGTAAGGAAAACTGAGGCAACTTGAAATATGGGACTAAAATGCTGGATTCCATCATTTCTGCGAAAGGTCACTCTAGTCCTTCGCTATTTATACCACAGCTAGACACAGAGGGTGACAGCTGGAACGAACCGGGGAGCAGGACAGCTCCTCGACCTTTGGCTAATGAAGAGGGGAATGCGGCACTTGAGAAAGAGGGAAGGTTTGGAAAAGTTGAATCCTTCAAAGAAAGAGAGAGAGAGAGAGAGAGAGAGAGCGAGGGAGAGAGAAGAGAAAGCGCGCCTCGCATAGCCTAACTCAGTTACTAGCCATAATTGTACTCAGGCCAGGTCTGCTGACACTACCTGGCCATCTCTGCGGTGGCTTTGATTGAGAAATCCCTCCCAGCTCACATCCTCTCCACGGCGTCTCAGCCCAGCCCCCCTTCTGCCCCCCACCCTCCCGCCCTCCAGATCACAACCCCCTCACCTTGACCACCGCTCCCCGCGGGTTTCCCACAGGGCCGAGCAACGCAACCTCAGGCTCCCCTCGAGAGCATCTCCACAGCGTTCAGGAGAAGCACAGAAAACAAAAGAAATAACCGCAACCCATCCTTACCCGCTTCTTAAAGAACTGGAAGGCTGAGCATTTCTTAACTGGAAATCCATTCATGTCTTTGTTTACCATTTTCCACAGCCGGGACTTGGCAGTTGTAGATCCAGGGCGGCCCCCGCCCCTTAGGGCATCTGTCCCGGTTTCTCCGCTTGAGACAGAGGACGGAGCCCGAGCGGGATGGAGACTCTGGCGGGGCTCAGTTCTCACGCGCACATTCTGCAGCAGCCGCTACTGCAGCAACCTCTCCTCACTCACTTGCCACCGGCAGCCGCTTTTCTCTTGCCATCGTTGCTCCGAAATGTGTGCATCAAGGCTGCAGGACCCCGGGGGCAGGACGGTGGTGGGACGCGGCGATCCCTGGGGAGATGCCCGGCGGCCCGGGAGGGGTTCCCGCCCCGCCCTGGCCCGGCCGGCCGCCTCGCGGCTCCAGGTGATGCGCTTCTGGAAGCTGCTCCGGAAGAGAGCTGTTTTTGATTGTGTGAGTTCCAGTGGGAGCTGTAGTTAGGCAGTTGAGAGAGGGAGTAAGAGAGAACAGAAGCCAGAGGGAGGCAGAGAGGGAGAGAGAGCGCCGGAGAGGCAGAGGGAGAGAGAAAGCGGCGAGGCTGCAAGAGGCAGGATGCTCGCACATCTGAGCGCCAACAAGGACGGAGCGCGGGATGCGCTGGGAGCGGTGGGCTCTCCGGCGGGCGGGCGCGTGAATAGCCTGCTCTTTCTTCCTCTTAGAACATTTAAATCAGACTTTCATAGGAAAGGCCGACTCTTTATTCTCACTGAAGTTCTTTTGATACCTGTACCAGGGTAAAAGGCTCTCAACAGAAATGCAACCGACTGAGTTCCTGACCTGTGCAAACACAGGAGTAACAGTGGAAGATCTACTGCAGCCTCCTCCGGCCTCCCCTCCACAGCAGGCCCTAATAATATGGACCATCGGGAAGGCATCTGTGTCTTTCTTTACTAAAGAAGCCTGGTAAACATAGAAACACGATGGACACACGCGATGTATTTTATGCAGAAATCCACCCATCAGTACCAAAAAGTATTACTGAATTCAGTGAATAGAGCAGAACTTCTGGTAAATAAGAGACCTGTTTGTGCTTGCCACCAAGTGAAAATTTACCCTCTGGTCTTCATCTAGGTATCCCTGGCACATTCAATTCATGTAAGAAAGCCCCTTAAGGTTGTGTTTGATTTTTCCATTTTTACCCTTTACTGTTGATATTTTATGGGAATCTTAAAAACAGAGTTCACAGCTGAAGGGAGAAGGCAAAGGTGGCATCTTGTGGGTGCTGCTGTGACATCAGCGTGTGGCTTTCTGCCAGCATCAGACCTCCTGGTGCCTTTCCTGTGCTGCCTCATCCATGCAGTGGAGGCGACCACTCATTCTTTCCTCTCCTCACTCGCTCACTGTGTTATCCCATCATCCCAGCCAATCCCGAGGCAGCATGCATCCCTTGATGGAGGGAATATAATCCATAAATAAGGGACAAAGAGGCACCATGTCAGTGTCATCCAAGTGGGCCACTCGGGGAGATTCTATTTCAAAATAAAAAACAAAAAGAAATCTCTAAGGGCGTTCCTCAGGGTGAAGGCCCTGTGTTTTATTTCCAGTTCCTAAAAAAAACAAAGCAAGAAACACCTTCCAACAAACACAGAACAGTGGTACCACTCAAGATCTTGCCCCTTTCCCAAAAGTATGCTGACACATTTTTGCTATAAATGTAGGAGAGGCTCACTAAGCAGTGTGGGGAGAAGGTTCTGGGGTCATGCTCTATTCATTTTTCTGCACTCATACTGGTTTTGGCTAGACTGTACTCTTACTCAGGTGAAGAGAGTACAGACTATGGGGGAGCAGGTGAAGACAAAGATAAATACTATCTCCTCCAACCTCCGTGCTACCCTAAATGATGCTGCCATTGTCATCTACTCTGTGCTAGAGATCATGAACATAAAGATCAATGGCTTCTGTCACTAAGCAACTCTCAACCTAGCAGAGAGCTGCACCTCTGTCTATGCCTGTGTAAATAAAAGTTTAGCTCCATGCTGATTTGGACGTAGGTGTAGTAGAAAAGGGAAATGAGGGAGGCCTAGGTTCTCCTTGAAGTGATGATTTTAGTGCACAGCCTGGAAAAATGGGCAGAGCTCATTGAGTTGAATGGAGAGACCCACAGAGCATGGAGTCTGAGCAGGTTGAATCACCCATTATTTCAGAGTGAATTTCGGTGCATATAGTAACAGAGAAGTGTGTTAACTAGACTGTTGGGTGCTCAGGGAAAATCAAGATACCTTTCAACCTCATTCTGACCTCCATTTTCATATATCCAGGCTCTGAATGACTACTATTTACAAAGTGTCTCCTTTGACAGGTCCATTGTTAATAAGTTAGAAAGGAATGAGGGAGCTTTGGTGCAATAAAAAGAAAATAACCCTGAGTTCCTGCAACATCTGTTCATTGTTTCAGTCTAATTAATGAATGTATTTATCTCTTGTGTTCACTGAATATACTTGTTCATTTTTGTACCCTCAATAGCCAGCAGAAGGTGCCTGGACCAGACTAGCCACTCAGTCAGTGTTTTTCAAATGAATTAAATTAAAAAAAAAAATTAAAGCTGACATAAGTGACGCTGGCAGGGACTATTTGCAGGAATCAGTAAATATCTACAAGATTCTTAAACCGTTATGTTCAATCCCATGATAATCATGTCTTCAACATTTCTTCCTTTTGCCTCATTGACAACTGATAATACTACTTTCTTTTCATTTTATGGAAAATCTGAATGTCAGAAACAATATCTTGAACTTCTGTTTGCTTTCCCATTTTCCTCCCCAACACACAGACACAGACACACACACACACACTCACACACACACACACACACACACAAATGAGCAGGACCAATGACCACTGTGTACCTGGAGTAGAAAGAATTCTGTGTTGACTTTAGAAGGTTTTACTCTTAACCTAATTGTATGATATTTATCAAGATTCCTCAGCTTCTTGAGCCTCAGTTTTGTCACTATAAATAATAGTAAAACATTTCTCCACCTGGATCATAAGGGAATTATCAGTTCTAAGTTATACTCATCTCCAGGCCAGCCTGGGCTATCAAATGAGTTCAAAGCCAGTCTAAATTATATAGGGAGACCCTATTTCAAACAAAAACACAGATTACATGTGAAAGTGCTCTGCAAAACAGTTAATCTCAGGCCAGGGATTTAGTTCAGGGGTTCCACTGTTTGCCTGGCAAGCACAAGGTCCCAAGTTTGATCCTTGGTAACCACATACCATAGTGCCTGGTGTGGTGGCTCATGCCTGTAATCTCAGCATTCAGGAGACAGAAGCAGGAGGACTGCTGTGAGTTTGAGGCTTGCCTGGACTGCATGAGCTTAGGGCCAGCCTGAACCACAAAGAGAGACTTTGTCTCAAAAAACTAATAAATAAATAAATAAATAAAACAGTAAAGATCTATTTTTTATAAAATGTACTGCTCTAGTGTTTTTATGAAAGTCTATCTTTCTGTATCATAAAATGGTTTTGTGTAACGTATTTAGTTGTTGAATGGAATGTGATATTTTTCTATAGCATCCTGGAAAACACAAAAGATAATAAATAATAAAATACCTGTTTAGTGACAAATGTCCCTAAGGAGAAAAGGATACAAATAGACTATGAGGAATGCTTTACATTCTTCTTTGAGCTGGTTGACTTGCTCATGTGCTGAAAACAGGAGCCACAGTGGTGGTGATGTATATAATTAAGAATTAGGGAATAACCTAAGGAGTTCTCCTGTGTTTGTGTTAGGATGAGGCCCAGGGCCCCAAGCATTCTAAGCAAGCATAAACTGAGCTACATCTCAGTGCTTTGATCTGATTCTGTGCTTGCAAAGGACAAAAGATCCCCACCCCTCCTGTGAAATCTTTCTTTGGTGTCATCAAATTAGATTTCTTTCCACTTAATTTAGGCATATATCACAGGAAAGTCACAAAAGAAAAACCAAAACTAAAACATCATTTTATTTTTATGTATTAATATTTTTTTCTTGGAGAGATACAGAGTCAATGTGAGAACGAGCAAAGTGGTCAAATTTTGCAGAAAAGATGCCAGCAGCAAAATATTGTGTTTGCTTTTATAAGAAAGAGATTTAGTAAGAGTTAAAATGCTTTGAAATACCTTCAGCTTATTATCCTTTGATGTTAGGAGAAGTCATATGCAGCTTCCTATAGAGCCAAATATATATTTATATCTATATATCTATATCTATATCTATCTATCTATCTATCTATGAATAAATGTGGCCTTTGGGGTCAAGCTGAGGCCCTGTGAATTCTAAGCAAGCCCTCTGCCACTGAATTTCACCATCTCAGCTATCATATTCTAACTGGCAAATAGGTCAAGCAGTGTTTCCATTGTGACTTGATTTGACACTTATTGAATACCAAATATTGCCAGTCATCCATTCTTATTATAAAGAGAATAATTATTGTAGCAACCTTTATATGACTTGGTGAATCTCACTGAATCATAGTACTTAGTTGACGTGTAAAACATTTTGTTTTTGTTCCAAGGGCATGATTTTAGCCAGATCGTCACATAAACCTGACTTGCCTTGCTACTATTACCTGAAACATTTTCAGATGGAGTTAAAAAAATGTAGCCTCTCAATTCAAGAGAAGCTGTAGCAATGATTAAAAATTCATGCCACCTCCCTACACCTCTCGGCTCCTCGCTTTTTACCTGGGCCTGCTCACCCACACAGGCTCCCACACACGACTCTCAGCTTTTGCTCTCGTTGCTTCTATGTGATAAAATGGTGCCAAACATGTTTATGCCATAGCCTCTTCCGTCACAAAAGCATGAAGAAGTCTGCTTTTCCTTGTGGCAATGTGACAACATGTAGCCCAAGGGGACAAATCAATTTGCTAGAAGTTGCTCATTTGAATATTAGTGATAATTCATTCAACACCAAGGAGAAATTTTGTAGCTCTTCCAGATTTCACATTTATGTGATTATTTCTATTCCTTTGTTTAAATTGTTGCAGGAACTTAGAACCTAAAAAGATTTTACATGAGAAAAAATGTATTCCTTTGTACTCCTTTTTCGTCTGACCTTCTTATTACAGTTATGTCTTGTCTCCTCACTCAGAGTGTTTTCAAAGACACAGTAGACTTTATCATCCTGTAAATCTCATCAACAGAAATCTGGAAAACATTACCGTCATGCATCCCACACAGCGACACAGACACATATGCATACACTCAGTGGGAATGACTGTCATTATCATTTGTGAATTGGATGGCCTTATGAGTGACCTTGACATTGTAATCGATTTCACAGCCTTTTTACAAGATGCATTTTTGAAGGGTATTATTAATTATTCTGCTCTCTCTTTTCTTTCTTTCAACATTTAGCCTTTGAATTTGGATTTAAATGATCTCTTAACTGATGGACCAGAAGGTTATATTTTCAACTTAACTTGCCAAAAGATGCTCATTAGCTACTTCTCTGTGTTCAGCACAAATGAACCATGACTCAGGAGGGTTGCTCCTCTCAACCATCTCCTGTGCCGTGTACATGACAGAATAGGCTGTTGTGATTGGTATTGACCGGACTACCCCAGAGGGTAATGAGAAGTACAGTTCTGTTTTCTCCGCTGTGTAGGCGTGATCTTTAGTTTGGTCTCTGTGCACGACGAAACAGAGCCGAGTCAATTTTTCAGATCATTCAGATCAGCTGACGCTTGCAGAGAAGGGAGAGTGAGGTGGGCAGACGCATCCAGCAGCAGGAGTCCCTCTAGCTGAGACATAGAACCACCCAGAAGCTTTACATCCATTTCTCCAGGAAATGCTGTGCCTTAGTTGGATCAGTTCCTGAACATGGTTGCTCTCAACCTGACATTCTTTCAGTCTACCATAGGGTTTGTGCCTTTTGTAAATTACATGTGTTTAAATTGAACTCGATTCCATCTCATCTAATTTATTTTATTTTCAAGGAAATTGACACTTCATAAATCTGATATGAGCTCAGAATTATTAGAGTGGCAATAATGAATGTTAAAATTAATGAGATGTCCTTTCAAATCAATATGGTTTAGTAGAATTAGAATGAGCTTTGCTGTAGATGGACTTGAATCCTTTTTTACATCCTGAGGCCAAGAATAGGCATTCTGGCTGATTAGTTCAGTCAAACCCACTCTGAAGTCAGCACAACCAAAACACCAGGCCCAAGAGTGGATGAAACTATAGGTAATTCCAGCACTAAAATATTTGTGTCATCCTAGCTGTTGAAGTTTTTCAGCTAAGGTTTTATACTTCATGGGACAGAACTACCTCCTGTGAGCATAAGGTGCTGTTCTCTTACCTTCTCATCCCTGGGCTGTGCTGGAAACCTTGAAGGCCAAAGGAAAAGGTTAGTAATGATGGTTAATAACATAGATCAGATGGGTTTGAATAGATACCAAGAACTGGTGAAGTTAAGGGGTGGATTCTCTTTTAGGCAACATAATCTCCGAGTTTATATATTGTTATTGGCTTAACGCAAGCTACCATACAAAATACCATAGTGTGGACTGCTTAAACAACAACAGAAAAATTATTCTCTCACAGTCTTGGAGGCTGGAAATCCTCTTTAAAGGTACATGACAATTGGTTTCTGGTGAGGGCATATTGAAATGTAGCTTTCGTTCAAGGACTCATGTCCGGTTACTAAGGTGCTGGAGGTTTAGGATTCAGCATATGATTTTGAGGGGACATAAATCATCCAAGTACTGAAACTATTTCTCTTGCTGCTGCCCTCACTTTTCATATCAAAAAATGAATACTATTATATCACTTCCTAAGTGGAAATGATATGTGGAAAATGACTTCAAAATTATTGTCAGCTTAACTGACAAAAAGGGCTTATATAACTTCTATACAAAAAAGTTCCTACAAATTTATAGGAAGAAGATAAATAGCTTTAATAGGAAAGATGCCTAGAATGTAAGAAGCAAACCAATAAAGGCATAAAGAACAAAATATGCATGCAAGTAAATATAGATTCAGATGCCAAAATTTCTAGTGGATAATAAAATACAATTTAAAGTGATAAAATACAGTTTTTGACTTATTAGACTAGAAATTATTAAATTTATGCATTAAAAGCAAGAAAGACTCTGAGGAAACAGGCACATTCATATACTTGCAGAGCATATCACCCAGTCACTTACTTTCAGAATAAACTCTTTGAAAGTATAAACACTTGTTTCCATAGATCTATCAAAAAAGACATTTATTCGGGCCGGGGATTTAGCTCAGTGGTTCCGGTGCCTGTCTTGCAAATGCAAGGACCTGGGTTCGATCCCCGGTCACCATATACCATACTGGGTGTGGAGACTCACACCCAGCAGCAACTAGTACCACATACCACAGTGCCGGGCGTGGTGGCTCACGCCTATAATCCCAGCACTCGGGAGGCAGAAGGCAAGAGGATTGCTGTGATGTGAATTTGAGGCTGAGCTCAGGGCCAGCCTGAACCACAAAGCGAGACCCTGTCTCAAAAAACCTTAAAAAAAAAAAAAAAGACATTTATTACAGGACTGATAGTAGCAATAATAATTCAGAGAAATAGAACATGGTTAGATGCGCATTGGATGATGATATTAAAGGATATTATTCCATTATTAAATATGAACTGAAAAGCTTTTGTTGTATATTGTTATTGTGATTTGAATATGTTACCCAGAATTCATGGGCTGGAAAATTGGTCTCTGGCAGTGCAGAATGCCACCTGTCTGTAATCCCAGCACTTGGGAGGCTGAGGCGGTAGGATTGACATGACATCAAAGCCAGAGTGAACTAGCTGGTGAGTTCAAAGCCAGCCTGAGCAATATAACAAAATCTTGTTTGAAAAACCAAATCAAACCACAACAGAATAAAAACTAGCCTCTGTTGAGCAGGGTAGTAGGACCTTTAGAAGGTGACTAGGTGGTAGGGCGCCACCCACCAGGGAGGGATCCACATGGTTCTTCAAGAGTCAGTGTTTGGAGAGTCTCTTGTTCTGCTCCCTTCCCCTTCTATCCTCCACGTTATGACGCAGTTCGAGGCCCTTGACAGGTCCCCAGCGGATGCCCAGGCCTTGCTCTCCCACCGTCCAGAATTGGGAGCTGAAGCAAGCTTCTCTTCTTTTTACCCCCCTTTCATTCACTGGAGATTGAGCCCAGGGTCTTTGCACTGAGCCACATCACCAGCTCCATTTTTAGTTTTTATTTTGAGATAGTCTCACTGAGTCAACCAGTTGGCTAATCTGGGCTTGAACTTGTGATCTTCTTGGCCAGTCTCCTGCAGTGCTGGGTTTCCAGGTGTGTGTCCTCATGCCAGGTTAAACTGTCTATCACAGAGCTACATCCCGGCCCAGCAAGCCTCTGTTCTTCACAAATCACCCAGTCTGTATGGGATGGAGCAATGGACAACTGACTAAGAAAACCAACAAGATAAAAACGTGCAGTCCTGGCAGCCAAGGTGATGCACAGCTTCAACCCCAGTCAGGCTGAAGCAAGAAAATCACAGATTTGAGCCTTACCTGGGACTGTTATTAAGACCTGAGTCAAAATAAATGAGTATCAGTTTGGGAATATAATTCAGTGGTAGAACACTTGCCTACCATATGTCTCTAGGTTCAATCCATATTGCCAAAAAAAAAAAAGATATAATAAATATTTTCTAAGAAAAAATATCTTATTTTTCACAAGTTTAAAAAAATAATGAAACTATATATCAAAAAGTTGAAGTTGGTTATATCAGGAGCTAAATGGAAGAATCTACAGTATTGCATTTATTACAAGAATTACATTCATGGTAAAAAATATAAATTCTTATGTTTGCACTATGCCCAGACTGCCTCATTTTTATAGGATTCTTTATTTTCTGTATTTGAAAAGTCTCATTATTCATCTTTGATTGCACACTTCATAAAACCGAGGGGCTATGATGGTGCTACCACATTTACAAAGAACAATATTTGCAAGTCCCTGAGTTTTGGGGTCTAACACAGCTAGAGCCTTGCTAACCCAAACCCTACATTCTCAGATGATGACCTCAAGACAGACACTGAGTTGCCTGAAGTTACTGCACAGTTAATGACATTACAGGTACATATATGAAATATACACAAAGTAGAATTTAAAATATGGTAAAATGTGTCCATTAAGCAATAGGCAAGTATCTGTTGGAAACTCAATTACCCCTACCTACTGAGTTTAGACCAAATTCTTGTTGTGGTTTGGATGTAAAATATTCCCCTAAATCACATATTTGAGGAGGAACATAGATCAAGGGGGTGCGGGGGTGCTGTGTTCAGCCGTGGATTCACCCAGGGGTGAGTTCAATAGCTCACTGTGCTACTAGGAGGTGAGGCCTGACTGGCGTGGTTACTTGGGGTTATGACCTGAGAGTCTGCTTGCTTGCTTGCCTCCTTCCTTCCTTCCTTTCTCTCTCTCTCTCTCTCTCTCTCTCTCTTTCTTTCTTTCATCTGTCTCTTTTGAGACAGGGTCTCTATACTTAAAGCTGGCCCTAGTTCAGCCTTGAACTCACAGCAATCTGCCTCTGCCACTGCCTCTTGAATGCTGGGATTATAGACGTGAGCCACCACGCTCAGCATTGTGGTATGTGGTTACTGGGGATTGAACCTAGGACCTTGCATTTGCCAGAAAGACACCTGAAAGTCTGTTTTCTTGTCTCAGCCTCCTCCCTTCTCTCTCCACTTCCTGGTTGCCATGTAGTGAAGCCTTTTTACCCCATTACGTCCCTCTGCCATCCTTTCTCTTCCTTGGAGCCAGCCACACATGGACTGAAACCAGGGGGCTAAAATAAATCTCTCCTCCTCCTTCTTCTTCTCCCTTTTCTACTTCATCTTCCTTTTTATTTTTGCCCTTTTTTTTTGACAAGGTCGCATTCTGTAGTTCAGGTTGGTCTTGAATTCAGTATATAGCCCAGGCTGGCCTTGAGCTTGCTACATACCTCCTGGCTCAGTCTCCTGAGTGCTGGGATTATAGGTATGTACCAACGTGCCAAACTTGATTTTTTTTGTTTGTTTTGTTTAATTTTGGGGGGACAAGGCCCCACTATGAAGTTCAGGATGGCCTTGAATTCACTATACAGCCCAGGCTGGCCTTGAACACCAACCCTCTAGCCTTAGCTTCCCAAGTGCTGAGATTTCAGGCATGTACCACCATATCTAGCAAACAAAGATCTTTATATAATCAGGTCATCTCAGAATTAGAGTTACATTGAAAGTGTAGTTAACAGTTTTATTTATTTATTGACAGAGTCTCACTATGTACTTCAGTCTGACTTTAAACTCTCTATATAGCCCAGGCTGATTCCAAACTCACAGAAATCCTCCTGCCTCAGCCTTTGAGTGTTAGGATTACAAGCTTGAGCCACCATGCCTGGTTTGAGGTTTATTTCTATAGTCATCTGTAGAACAAAGGTTATATTAAAATGTTGTAGCTGCTCCTTTTAGAGGTATATATTTTCCATTATTGATTACAAAATCAATTAAGCAGTCTTTTTCTGTAAAGTAACCTTCATCAACAAAGGGGGTAGTTATTTAAGCAGAATTTTGGTAGCATTTAGGAATTTTATTGAATTTGCCTCATAAGATTTTCATGAAGTTTTCAGATTTATAAGGCGTGAAATCAAAAGTTTAAACTTTTCCAGATTGAATGAGCAAAATAATTTTTAGCTAAAACTGTAACATGACTTGATAGATTGCTCAACCGTCTGTACATACTTAGAATATAACAGGCTCTACCTTCACTCCCCAGCACCACATACATAAATCATAATCATTAATTAAAAATATAAAGCAGTGCATTCTGAATAGAAGCTTATTACTTTGGAAAATTTTTATAGAATCCAAAAATATTTGAATTGTGAAGAATCAGGTTTGCAAATGGTTTAAAACATGGTAGTGACTATATATTCATTTGATTTAGTGTTCCCTGCAGCAGTATCTTGGCATTAAATGGGAAGGGGGAGAACAGTACATTCTAAAATTTTC
>PVIR01002957.1:0-94612 GCA_004026965.1 Petromus typicus | reverse complement strand
ACAGGCGTGAGCCACCACGCCCGGCACTGTGGTATGTGGTACTGGTTGCTGCTGGGTGTGGGTCTCCACAGCCAGTATTGTTATGTGGTTACCGGGGAATCGAACCCGGGTCCTTGCGCTTGCGAGACAGGCGCCGGAACCACTGAGCTAACTCCCCGGCCCTCAGCTCTCTTTTCTGATGGAAGTTTCTTTGAGGTTTTATTAGATTTTCACCCCTCAGTGTCTTATGAAGCATTGTATGTTCCACTTTGGAGTCTGGAAATGATCGAGTTGCCCAGTACTTCAAGAGCCGTGAGTTCTGAGCTGCGCCGGCCCTCCTTGGTCTGCACCTGCGGACAGGCAGCCCTTCCTGCCCCTTGTCATTTCTGTGGCGCCTTCCTGATACTGCGTCCTCACCAGCACTCACTGCTGTGCTGCCTTCTCGGTGTGGACCTGAGCCTCCAGCTTCTGGAATTAGCCCTCTGGCGGCGCCCCACCCCACTGCGGCCTAGTCAACACCAAGGTCGGGGTTTGAGTCCACAGGCTTCTGGGTTTCTGCTGTATCTTCCATGTTATGGTAACGCGGCTCCGCTGTGCAGCGGCAGATCAACCCGGGTGCAGCGCTCAGCCCTCAGCTCAGTGAGGAGGGACCCGCTCACTTCACACGCCAGCCAGTGGGGGCGGGAAGGGCAGGCAGCCGCCGCACGGTGCTCCACCTCAAAGCCCCCGCATGGAAGGCACAGCTCAGTGTCCCCAAGAAGCCACCGCAGCACAAAGGGGACCTGGAGTTTTGTGCAACAGCTGTTGGCTGCTGCAGCCCAGGGCCGACACCTCTGCTCATGGCCTGTGGGGCAGAAAAGGTGACAGAAAAGGTGACAAGGCTGAAGAGCAGCAAGACCTGGACTGTACCCAAGTACAGAGACACTTGGCGCATAGCCATGTCTCTGCCATGGATTTCAGAAAGTTCATAAACAAATCACCACGAATAAATGCGCACAGCACATTCGCATGTCCACAGGCCTGCCCTCTGTGTAGAAACCCGGTCCCGTCAGTTGTATGCTGTCCTTCATTTCACACTTAACAGTCTGTGGCAGATTAACTTTTGCACAGATGGCTGCACAACTGTCTGCCATCCCACGTGCCTTCCTGAGGACTTCGTCTCTCCTCCCGCCATGACTGAGCGCTGGGCCGTGTGGCCCTGCCCCGGCCCTGGAGTGAGGCCAGGCTTAGGACTCTAGGGTCAGAGAAGCTGCAGCGTGAGGCTGACCCTTGCCAGGACAGGTCAGAGTGTCCGGGCTGTGTCTGTCTGCTTCTCTGGACAATGCAGCCCCTGCGCTCCCTGGTGTGGCCTGGATGTGTGTGTCCCCAAGACGCATCTGTAGAAGCCCAAAGCCCTAATGTGACTGGAAGAGGGTGACGGGCTTGTGGAGGTGATTACCTCATAGAAGTGGGGCCCATGTGCTGGGATCGAGGTCCTCATAGTAATTGACTCCCAATACCCATCTCTCCGACGCAAGGATACAAACAAAAGATAGCTACCTACACACATCAGGAAGGGGAGGAGCTCCCCCAGGAAGGGGAGGAGCTCCGCCACGTGCCCGCTTCTGTCTCTGGTCCTGACCCTCCAGCCACCAGGAAAGCGAAAGCTCCCTTCAAGCTCCCAAATCCATGTGAACTACCTTAGAGCAGCAAAGATGAGCTAGGACACTCCCCTGCGGTGGTCTCTGTCTGAGCCCAGCCGCCTTGAGGGGCTCACGCCAAGAGGAGGGACTGTCCACAGGCCTGTCTGGGCTCCAAGCGGGCAGCAGATCCTGCAGGCCGCTTTTGTCTGGGCTACTGGAGTCATCTCCAGGTCTCGAGTCTTCCTGGCTAAGACCCCATAGACATCATAACCGTTCCCCTGAGACACAGCCTCCAGGAGCACAGTCAGGGTGTGTCACCCACCCACATGATGGCGGCTCACTGCTGCATTGGATGGAACAGCAACATTTGTCATACAGGAGAGAGACGGGGCTACAGTTTGGATCTAGAATGTCCCTGGGTCTGTGTGTTAAAGGCTGGCACGCAGCACTGCTCTGTTGGGTTGAGTGGCACCGTGGGAAGGAAGAACTTGGGGTTGACCTTTGAGGGTACTCCGGGACCCAGGCCTTCCTGTCACCCTGTTTCCTGGCTGCCATGATGTGACCTTTGCCACTTCTCCTGCCACGGTGCCCGGTGCCATCCCCAGGCCCAGAGCAATAATCAAGGACCACGGGCTGAAACTGTTGGTAGAAGCTTCCCTGCTGTTAATCACCTCAAGTGTTTTTACCATAACATGATATCTGACTATCGCCCAGGATGTCTTATGCTTCAAAACACGTTTAGTGTAGTTAAGAGACTCTGACGTTGGAATAGTGCTTAGATAGACAAAACATGGAAATGTGAAAATGGCCAGTTTAGATGAGAATCTAAGGTGGAGAGCCCCTTTGTAAATTTTTACTAAAACCAGAACGACATTATGTGACTTTGTAATATGCACCTTGCACTCACAAGGCAATTTGCCTGGGTTACATGATACAATATAGCTGTGTGCGCGTCGTCCCGGGCTGACTGACGCTTTCCCTGCCATCTGTGACAGAAGTGCGTCTCCCGGCCGCAGCTGTGTAAATGCTCATTCCCTGCCCCACAGCTATGCGTCACCTGCTTACCTGTGCCGGGAACCGCACGGTCAGCAGAGTGCACGCTGTGGACAGACGAGGCCAGGCCAACACACAGAGGCAGCTACCAGGCTCGTGTTCACTAGAGGATCAGATCTGACATGAAAATATATGACACAGAACCAACTTCCCAGGTTGGCTCACAGTGTCACCCGCAGGGTGAGGGAGGAAGAAAGCGACAGGACTGAGCACGAGGTGGAGAGTCTGGTCCAGGCAAAAGCCGAAGCCTGGAGCTCACTGCAGGCCCACGTGAGTCCGCATCGGAGAGCTGAAGAGACTCTGGTGGAGCCCGGAGACAGAGTCCAAGGTGATGGTGAAGATGAGCCCTACCAAAAGAGCAGAAAGAGCAAGCGCCTATTCCACCCAGACTACGAGCCTACGGGCTGGTGGCACCTATGCCCAGGTGGGTCTTTGCCCTTCAGTAAGGACCCCCCAGACACACCCACAGGTGTGCTAACCTGCCTAGTAGGCATTTCTTAGTCACGCCGACCCCACAGATTTCCCAGCTGGAGTCCGGAGGGGGCCATGGAGGGGAACATGGCCCATGTGGTGGCTTTCCTCTGGGCGACCGGACAGGACACCAGGGAAGCCACTCTGGGAGGCTTGAGGGCTCTGCTGCGGCCATGTCCTCTGCAGGCTGAAGGAGGAGCATGGTGGCTGGGAGGCCGGAGCCGGGGTGGGAAGGCAGAGGGGCCAGGGCTGGGACACTCGTGGCGGTCTTCACAGACTGTGTTTGTGAATCATTCTGCAGCAACCAAGGTGTCCT
Source organism: Petromus typicus (assembly GCA_004026965.1). NCBI lineage: Eukaryota > Metazoa > Chordata > Mammalia > Rodentia > Petromuridae > Petromus > Petromus typicus. The sequence goes on along the minus strand of PVIR01002957.1, from coordinate 91,171 downwards.
CGAGGAGGTAAGTGGATAAACTGACTGTGGAACATCCAGACCATAGATTATTAGCTGGGGCTGAAAAACCTGAGGTTTATAAACGCCCTGAAAAGCTGAGATAAACCTTAATATGTACCGTCACTGAGTGGAGAAGGCCGGTCTAAGGTTCCGACACCACAGCGGAGCTGTGGAGACAGTGAAGATGAGCGCGGTTCTCAGTGGCAGGGAGAGGTGGACAGGGGCTGTGCTTACTCAGCAGTAGAGACAGTGACGGGCAGACATATCGGCTCATCCACGGTGACAAACGTGGATCAAGGGGTGGTCGGGAGAACGTGGGACATCTCCAGACCTCCGCACAGTTTCTCTGTGAACCTGAGGTGCTTTTATAAAATTTAAGTCTATGGAACATAAAAAGGAAAAGAAGAACAGGGTCCTTCTGAACGGGGAGTTGAGGTGGAGAGTGAGGGAAGAGGTGGGGGTAACGTGGCCCAGACCAGAGCCCAGCTAGGAGCAGCACCCCACGACTTCTGTGCTGTTCCTCCGCCCCTGGCATTTCCGGTCATTTGTCCCATGTCTGAGGTGGAGGAACAGCTGGTCTGACAGGAAATCCAGGCAGGGAATGTGCAGGAGGGAGGGAAGGCCTGTGGTCCCCTCACAGGAGGACAGCAAGCACGCTCCTGCGCAGAGGCATCCCGAGTCTGTGTCTTCACCCACACGTGTCTTCATTGCCTTCATCTGTAGTTCTGCAGCCAGGAGACAGACAGACCATAGGCAGGCGAAGCGGGGACTTGGATGAGCCAAAGCAAACCTGGGGGCAATAGAAGAGAAAGGGAAAGCACTCCGGTGCCCCAGAGCAGGGGAACTCTGCCCTCCACCAGAGGCCCAGCTCAGAGGCAGAGGTCCATCGTTTCACAGACACAGGGCGGGTACAAGGAGACAAGCCCTGGGCAGCCAGGGATGCGGGGAGAGTCTGCCTGGCATCAGAAACCCGCCTGAAAGCAGCAACCACACTGTTTCACCGCTTCACTTTCAGGTGCCAGCAAAAGCAGCTCTGTGTCCAAACTCCTGGACCTGGGCACCTCCTGGGAGCCTTCCTTGGACCCTCCCCGTTAGCGAAAGCTTCTCTTTGTCCTTTCCAATGACCTACGCTCTGTTCGCCCCCACACTTTCCACCATCCACCTCTGTTCTGCTCAGGACATGAGCCCAGACGGAGAAAACTGGTTACAATCCTTGAGATTATTTATCATGTTGCAAAGCCATCTTCCTGTTTCTGCTCTTGCCCAGCATTTGGCCAGCGAGTGGCCTCCTGCCACACAGTCCCAGGGGGACATCTCCATCGAGCCCTCAGGCAGGTGAATGTGTGCTTCGTGAGCATCATTTTAAGGCGAGGATTTCCTGGTTCCATGCCTTTCCCACAGACCTTAATTTCCCTCATTCCTCTATTCATTCCTTCAGGTCCTCCAGAGCCAGGCGCACGAGCCGGGCTGGAAGGCTGCACACATCGTGGCCTTTGGGCACCATTCAGGCCTCTGAAGCGCTGAGCTCAGGGCTGTGTTTCTCCAGCCGGACAATCCTTTGTTAAAATACACTGGCTCAGCACATCCTAAATGGATATGCAAATGTGCACGTGAGACCCTCCCAGGGGCCTGTCTCCTCCTGAATATGCATGGCTCTGTGCCTCTCTAATGCATGCTGATTATGAGGAAATTTAATCTGGGCCTTGTGAATGAGTGTAAGTCTTGGAGATGACGATGAGAATGGAATATTCCAGTGCTTTTCATGCCCAGGAAGGTCTCAGCTCCCCCAAGCTGGGGAGTTTATTCTGTGTGTGGCTTCTCCCTCCTCCGTTGCCCTCTCAGAAAAAGCCACAAGAGAGCCTGGAGGGAGAGTTGGGAAGGTGGCAGAGTAAGCAGCGTCCTGGGGCCCTGGGGCTGAGTTACATGCTGCAGCAGGTACCTGGGAAGGGCTGCTGATGTGCCCACTGCTGCGCTGAGAGCCGGGCCCGTGGCGCACTGGTGCAGACGGTCTCAGGGCTCAGAAGGGAGCCTGAGAGCAGCACCGCACCCTCCACCCAAGGAACCCTAACACAGCAGCCAGTGGGGTGGGGTGGGGCACTAGGCAACCTCCGCTCTGGACACTGGAGGAAGTGGGGCTCAGACTCGCTTTGTCTCAGGGACAGGTGCGGTATACTTTATTACAGTCATGACTCTGGGCCTCGTCAGGCATCTGGCACGTCAGCAGCCAAGGAGACCAGACAGGCTGAATCAGTCTTTGCACAATGGTGGCGGGCAGCCAGAAGAAGTAAAAGCCTGGCCAGCCCAGCAGCACGGTGCCCTGAGCAACAAAGAGCAGCATCCGAGGCCTGAGCTGTAGTGAGTGGAGGTCGCCGGAGAGAACCTCCCTTCCTTGGAGATGAGAAGGGGAAAAGGCTACAGGACTGGAGGAGCCTCCCTGGAGTACTGAAACCGGGAGGGGAAGGGGATCCACAGAGGGGAGGAGGGGCGGCAAAGGAAGGAGGACGGTGCCGTGTTGGTGAGTTCCCCCATGCCCCACAGTGACTGCAGCCCTTCTGGCAGCTGCGTCTAGAGCCCAAGGACCCAATTCCTGTCCTCAGTACAAAAACATTCCATAAAAAGACAAAAAAGTCTTTGTTTTTAACCTTGTCTCCCATTAAAGTTTGCCCTGGCTCTTGCTGCCAACAATTGATGTTGCTGTCACTTTGAATTTCTCAATTTGCCATCCCCGAGAGTTTACTGAGTGGTGCGAGGCTTCTGGGTCACTCCTAGGGCAAGTCAGTGCCTCCCCAAGTGTGGCTCAGGGTGACCCCTCCATGTGGCAGGGCGTCTATGTTTAGGGGCTCTCAGGATCAAGGTGCTTCACATCGCAGCAGAGGAAGCCAAGGTCGGAGGTGCTCTTGTGCAGCAGGGGGAGCTCACTTCCTGATGGAACCGGATGTATTTCTGCCTTCACGGTCATCTGGGGCTCATTGTTCATTAACTCGTTTTCTGTCTCTCCCCTCGCCTCGCCTCGCCTTGCCACCCTGGCTTTGGCAGTGCACATAACTCCTCAAATGCTGAGAGGAATTCCAGTTGCCACCTTCAGGGTGGGGTTCAGGGATTCGGGGAGAGGTCACTCCAGTCCAGAGCTCGGGGGAGGCAGGGTCGGTGAGCGATGCGGCCTGGGAGGGACTCGTAATCCGGCATTTGGGGGAAGTTGTTCCCCTTTGCAGCTCACTTTCTCTCTGCCTTGGGGAGAGTGAACCGCACAGGGCAGGTGTGGAGCCCAGTGATGCATCCAGCACTTAAGAGCCCAGGGCAGCCCCTCAGGCAGAGCACCGGGCACCTGGCAAGGACCAGCACAGCATATCTCAGTGAAGGCCATTTCTTCCAATTTTAACCTGTTATAAAATGGTGATATTTTGAGCTTTATTCTTTTTTTCTTGGTTTTTTGAGACAGGGTCTCACTTTGTAATTCAGGCTGGCCCTGAGCTCAGCCTCAAACTCACACCACAGCAGTCCTCCTGCCTCTGCCTCCCGAGTGCTGGGATTACAGGTGTGAGCCACCACACCCAGCACTGTGGTATGTGGTGCTGTTTGCTGCTGGGCGTGAGTCTCCACGCCCAGTATTGTATGTGGTTACCGGGGATCGAACCCGGGTCCTTATGCTTTCAAGACAGGCGCTGGAACCATTGAGCTAACTCCCCGGCCCTTGAGCTTTATTCTTGAAAACAGAAAAAGAGAGGAAACAACGGAGACACAAGCTCTGCACGGTTCTGAAGACAGTGCTGTGGGTGGTCCGTGGGGCGTGGGTACAGAGAGAGGCCTCCTGTGGGTGGTCTGTGGGGCCTGGGCACAGAAAGGGGCCTCCGATGGCACTAGATTTCCATGAGCAGACGGAGGTTAGCGCGGTGCTGGTCTCTACAGATACTGAGCCAGCGAGGGCTCCTCACACAGCTGAAGATGCACTGGACTGTCACGGGGGACCATGCTGGCTGCTGGGGTGGCTGGGTAGAGGCCAGGGGTTCTGCAGAGCACCCTGCAGGCCAGGGGGCTCACAGTCCCCTCAACAGGTAATCATCCAGCTGAAGCGGTGATATTTCCAAGGTTGAGCAGCTGAGGTAAATGGTGGATGTGTATGCAGATTCACGTTATTCCAGTGAGAAATCCAGCAGCTGACTTCAAGTAGAGAAAGGGCTCACCGGCTCACAGTGGTGCAGGTTCAAAACCCGGCGCCTGCTTCAGGTAGGCCGAGGGAGGTGCAGACAGCAGTACTTCAGAAGAAAGGTGTGTAAGAGCAACATCCCGCCTTGAACTTCGGGAGGGATGGGTGGATGGGTAGATGAGGGAACGATGGACCCGGCCCCTCCATCCGCCTCAGGACAGAACCTCGGGACCTAAGGACCTTCCCAAGGGTCCACGGCCCGCAGTGCCATGACACCTCCCAGGAAGACAGCCGTGGGACCGGCCTGGGCCCTGCAGGAGACACCCACACAGCACCCAGACTAGAGTGCTGTCAGGGAAGTAGTCCAAGAGCAGGTGCAGGAGCCTGAGGACTCATTTGTGACTTATGAAAAGAGAAAACAAGAAAACTTCTGCACGTATTTAAAATAATTATGTTTTAGGAAGTTTTTCAAGAAAAAGCCTACAAAGTCTGACAATGCATGTAAGATGTTAGAATTTAAACCACGCGTCTCACCTGTTTCAAAGGTAGAACCTTACTCTTTAAAGAGAGAAATCGTTTCATACTTGGTATCAAGACTTCTTTTCCCCTAATTCATCACTGTTAATCCAGTTGGACTTCTCCACCTAACCATATTATTATTGCAAAAATACTAAAATTCAAAATTGTTTGGTGTAAACTATTCTTTCTCTTCCCTGCTCTTCTTGTCTTTGTATCGTTGTGTTACTGGATTTGGTAATAATTAAACCTTATCCAGATGGTGGGTGGATATTTACCAACAAAATTCTCCACAGATGCTACATAAAATCCATCTGGCCAAGACAAACACAAGGCTTAGCTGTTCTGGAGGTAGAGCAGTTTGCACGGAGAAGAGACACAGTCTTCCTGACTGTGGGGTTAGTAAAGCCAAGTGTCTGCTCCTTTGTTCTCTACTTCAGCATATAAGATACTTAGCTCACACAGGTCACTCTGATGACAGCCAGGGGCCCCAGGCTGTCCCGTGTGCAGCTGCTGCATGGACCTGAGGCCAGACAGGCTCTCTCTCCCTCTCATCTCTCTCCCTCCCTCTCCTTTTCTCTTTCTCCCTCTCTGCCTCTCTCTGTCTCTCTCTGTCTCTCCTTCCCCTCTGATTCATTCATCATTTTGGCTTTAGTCTTATCACAGCCAAATGAAAAAAAATGGAACACATCAGAGCAGCTGGGATCTTTGAAGGTTGCCCCGTGCATCAGGATTCCCCTGAGGGGCAGATTTGATGTATCTCAGTGGAACATAAAGGGTCTGCAGGGCAGGCTGACAGTGAGGCCTGCAGCCAGCTGTGGACGATTGCAAAGGGGCCGTCGGTGCTCCGGCGATATGAAGGCCTGGAGCTCACTGTACAGCCCATGCAAGCCCCTATCTGGAAGCCAGGGAACCTGTGCTAGGAGGCTGATGTGTCTGCACTGGAAGCTGAAACTCTGAAGACGTGGACATCGAGATGGTGTCAGAGACTGGCACTCCTCCAGAGAAGTAGAAGCAAAATGTCTTTCTTTCTCTTTTAGTTTCATTTAGGCTGCCAGCCTATTCCTGGGCACCACCCAGGTGACACCTCAGGTAACTGTCACATACTGGTTTTGTGTTGCTCCAACCTCTGGATCCCTCCAAAAAGCACCGTGACTGCCTGGACCCCTGGCCCTTCTTAGAACCCACTTGAACTTAAGACTCGTCCCCCAGAGTCAACGTGTCCCACTGCATCCTGGGAAGCTGCCCTTCCTGGATTCATTTCTAATCCAATCATCAACTCACCTCACTCTGTGCCAGGCGTCCTCCTTTTCCGTCCTCTCTCCATCACCCCCTACCTGTGCACCCATTGGCAGTCATTTTACTTCCACGTTGTAATTTGTCCATCTAAGAAAGCAAAAATGATACCATGTACAACGTGCCGCCAAAGCGGAACGCCTCTGCGCATGGCAGGCCCACACCTGCTGCCGACAGAGGCCTTTCTGGAGGCTCCGGGGCTGACCCTGAGGCTCAGCGCACGGACCGAGAAACCCAGCTCCTGCTCTGCCAGCCTGGTTCCCACTGGACTGGCACTCGGCCTGGGTTCACGGGGGTCAGGCCACCCTGGCACGTTGCCATCCGATCTGGTGGTCCGGAGGGCTGCTGTGTGTTTTCCATAATTATGCAGGAATTTAATTCAAAACTTCTCAGCATTCTAAAAATAATCTATCCCATTGATTATTTTTATACTCCTAGCAAGACTGCCAAGCTTTCGCTTGGAGTGAAACATGGTTAAAACTGATACACCAGAATGGTATTAATTATAGCACTCCGAATAGTAACGAAAGCTGCATTGCTAAAATTACTGGTTAATCATGTACAAATAGTCCTTGCTGTCAGCTTTTCGAGCTGAAATCGGGATGAAGTCGGGCATGGCAAGTGAAACTGTGGAGAGTTTTTCACTATAAATAGCCAGTGTGCCCCCGCCCTGTCTTCAGATTACGAAAATGAAAGAGATACAGTGAAATACAGTTTGGGTTTTTGCAATGTGCTAGGCTTCCGGCCCTTTTTTAGTTTTGTAATTATAGAAAGTCTTTCATAAAGAAAGTGGATCAAATCCTAGGAAGAAATAATGAGCTCTTGGCAGAAAGGAGAGACCAAAGTTGACGCTGTAATTTAATAGAAACTACTTCGAGTTAATACAAAATTGTTCACGAACTAGGAATGTCAGTTCTAAAATGAAAACTTCCCAAATTGAAGAGGTGTGGGAAATGTAGGGAAGAGCGTGGGTGGGTGACGAGATGGCTCCCTGCTCTGTGCAGTGCGCCGCTGACTTGGCCTGAGGACGCTGAGCACCCTGCGTAGGAAGCATCCGAGTTAGATCTGCCGGAAGTCAGGGCCTGTGCTCCCGATCCTCAATTTCACCAGAGAGCAGACTGAAAATAGGCAGTCTGTAAACAAACATTTTGTAAAAGTTGAAGTCCCATGATCAGAGGGCATAAAAATCAGAGCCACCTCAATCGTTATGAAGTGGTAAAAGTTGAAACATTGAAGAAACGACATTTCTGTCTGTCTGCAGTGGCCAAACATGAGCGGTGCTGATAGCCTATGAGGCGGGAGGCAGCTGCACTCTCGCGGAGATGGCTCACATTGTGAACATACCTTCCTGGTAGTTTAGTTGTTCTCATCAGATGTTTCCTAATCAAAGGAAAATTAGGTCCACAAAATAGGTATAAGGGTGCATACTGAAACTTTATCAAGATCAACATTAAATAAAAGCACCTGTCCACAGGATCACTTGGATAAAAAGCTACAGTGTATCTATGAAAGGTAATAGTAATGCTCCTATTAAAATGAGGATCACTGTATATTGTGACATAGAAATAATCATGTTTTGTTACATGATAATGAATAAAAATCCATATAAGATTGTGGTGTACTTCCGTTGATCAGTAGCATGACTGAGTGTGTATGTGAATGTGTACACGTATGCCAAAGTGTGTGTGTGTGTGTACGTTACTGTGTGCACCTGTATAATGTGACCATGCACATGTGAGCATGTGTGTAGGAGTGTGTGTCTCTCTCCGTGTGTTTTATTTTCTTTGTTCTGGATGTTTCTATAATGTGCATATCTTTTTCTCAATCAGATTGTATTAATGTGGTTCTCCCTGAGGGGGAATTTGCTGCCCATAAGTGGGGAGGCTGCAAGGCGCTCCCGAGGAGATCCGGCTTGGTATCTGCTGCAGGTCCAGCCCACAGAGAGGCGGCACAGTCTGGAGCCCCGTGTGCTGAGCGAGAGGTCAGTCTGGGCGTCGGGAACGGAAAGCGCAGACCACCAGCGTCAGTGAGGGGCCATGGATGCAGCGGTGTGCAGGGTGGAGGCAGGAATTCTCCTTGCTGACGTCATAGGACCCCAGGTGCCCACCTCTCCTGCAGCCCACAGATGGCCTGCCCTTGGGACCCAACCACACACCCTCACTCCCTGGAGGTGCCTCTTAGGGAGCAAGTCGTTCTGTGTCTGGGTCTCCAGAAGGTACAGAAGGCAGAGGGTCAAACATGCAGCATGGCACTGGGCGTCGAGAGCCAGAGAAATCGGACACCCGCGTTCAGCTGTCCCAGAGCCGCCCAGGCACCCTGCACCCCTGTGGGGGGGACCCTGCCCTCCGGCTGGGAGCCTCAGGCATGGTGCTGGTACGAGCCTGCCCCGTTACCGGACCTCCTTCCTCCCAGGTGACAGAGCGGGGGACTGATGGAACAAGACAGAGTGCGGATGACATACGTCCCCTTCAGAAATGCACATGAGCATAAACGGGTCTGTGTCTGAACTTCCTGTGTGAGGAGACGCCCAGCCCCGCGTCGCATCTGTCCCCTGCCCATGCGTAGCCACCCTTTCCTTCCTCCAGTTTCATCAGCGATTTCCTATCTCCCATCCTAGACCTCCAGAGAGCCTAAAACTCCTACACCAGATGGAACGGGGACTTTCCTGGAGCCGTGAGAACAGTGTGCTCCCAGGCTGTGCGCTGGTCATGACCACGCAAGAGCACAGTCACACTGTGAGCAGAAAGTCCCCTTTGCCTCCCTGCATGGTCCTGCTTCAGCGCTGGTGTCCGGCACAGCTGAGTGTGTTACAGGAAGGAGACCTAGAGCGAGGATTCTCAGAGACCAGGCCCTTTGAGGGGCATTTGGTGGGTCTTGTTGCCATCTTGGCATCTCGTTAGGGAGGATCCAGATGGTCTCAGCTCTCCCCCGGGCTCCAGCAGCGCACCTGTTTGGAATGGGTGCTCCGAAGTACCTGGCAGCAGCAGTATTCTGTGTTTCTACTTTAAGTTACTCAGGGCTATGCCATGGAAGGAGCTGTTACCACCTAAGCACTGACCCTTCTCATATCGGGGGAGGAGGCAGAGGTCCTGGCATTCCAGATGGGAGACAGGAGGCCGGTCACTCAGCACTGTTTGTATTTCAAGGCCATGCTGCTCCATGGCTATTCAGCTGGAGATGGTGCTGGGACTGTGCCATCCTCACAGGGCATCTCCACACTCACTGCATGGCCCAAGCACTGTCCTCCAGAGCTCTGTGGCCCCTGGATCCGGGGCCACAGGTGGGAAGCTCTAGGGGTTCACCCCCAGCCTTGCCCTTGTCAATCGGGTGGGAGGAGAGGGGAGCCCCTCTGTGTAGCACAAGAGTCTCCTCAGGCAAGGAGGGGCTGAACCTCTGGAGACACCGCAAAAATGGCAGAGAGTGGAGGTCAGAGTAAACATGGCTGCTGCGTGACCACCGAAGGCTCTTCCAGGGCTTGACTTTGGGGAGAGCTGTGATAATCCCTGAGTAGTGAGGGAGACGTGTAGACTACTGCTCTTGGTAGGTGCTTTTATTACTGGGCATCTGCTAGAGAGGTTTGCATCCCCTGTTAGTTTATCCTTGGGAGCAATAAATATAATGAGATTATGTTAATAGCTTTGTTAGATGAGGAAACCTTTTGAAGGGTCAGAAACCAAATGCTTACTTAGTGCATTCCTAGAAGGATGAAAAAGGCATTTCCTATGTGTGCTTCGTGTTCTAATTTATTTCTATTTTAAAAATAGGTTATCACAGATTATGATGAATTTACTATAAAAGCAATCCCAGCAAAAAGCAAAGCAAGGTACAGAGATGATGAGGTTTTAGTTCTTTGCCTCTACAGTCCTAAGATGTTCAGTCACATTCTTATCCAGGAGCTATTTATACCTGAAGGCCTGGCTACCACACAAAAATTAACAACGGGCCCCCTGCCCTTGACCACGAACTTCCTTGGACTGGCTGAAAAGACGGAGAAACCCTGGGCCTCCTCTGCTGAGTCCTGGGAGGGCGCAGTTGGCACCAGTAGGAGTGTGGCAGGTGGCACTGGAGCCATAGGGCTGGCAGACGCACTGCGGTAAACACTGGGACGAGTTACTGGGAACTGGCCTGGAGGAGGGGGAGTCTGAGGACCTTGGTCCCTGTGGACCCCAAGCTGTCCCACCCAGGCCACAGAGAAGGTCATTCTAGGTGCAGGTCCTGGTGCCGTGGACAGGGCTACAGCTCAGGCATGAAAAACGGTGCAGGATGTGTGGTGCTGTCTTGACCCCACTCGGGTGCTGCTGGAGGGGTGTGCGGCCTCACCATCTCTCCGTCAGGGACTCTCGGCGCTCAGACGCTGAGTCCTGGAGTACTGATGCAGGACTTGTGATGCAGGACTGGTCCCTGCATAGCCCTGGGACCTCCCTGGCAGGCTGCAGGCTGGAGGGGGGCCCAGGACTCCGTAACTGCCTTCGCCGCAGGCTGCTGGCCTCAGGTCCTGGAGCACAAGCTCTTTTCCAAGGAGGAGGGCTGGGCAGCTCCATGGAGGTTGTTCCGCTGAGCTACTTCAGTTGGGTGTTTCCCTGTGGAGGGAGGAAGACCTGGCCTGAGCTCCTCCCTCGCTGCCTCGTGTGATCCGTGGGTAGGTTTTCCAGAAACCCCCCGGGGAACACACCTTCCCACACAGAACCCCGGGGCCCATGCTCAGCACTCCTGACTTGGTGCTTCAGGTAAATGAGTTGTGTCACCCAGTGAAGTGGGGCGGGCCTGGGCCTCCGTGAAGTGAGTTTGTGAGGACCTGATAGCTGGACAGGGTGGAGCAAATGTGCCAAGGCTGACTTCCTTCCTCGCACCACCCTCGGCGCCCTTCCTAGTGCCCACCATGATGACAGCCCCCTGGGCTCCATCCTCTGAGACAGAGTGGACGCAGCGTGGCTGGGTAAGCGGCATCTCTCCAGGGCTGCAGCCTGTGCGAGGTCAGCGCTAATGGACAGGAAGAAGCAACAGGCCGCCGGGCAGTGACAGCCAGAGAAGCGTGAGGCCAGCAGGACCCCAGAGCTGCCTCCAGCACAGGGAAGCCTGTTGTCCTCCCCTTACGCTGTCCCTCAGCACCCTGGGTGTCACTCCACCCCAAAGTCTCGGCGACCTTCTCCAGGCAGAGCCAGCGACAGCACTGCAGCCCATTGCTGTTCCTTCCATCCCAATTCTGACGTCTCGTTACTGCAGCTCCTCTGCGAGCCCAAGGATGGGGCTTCAGGGAGAGGAAACTGCAGAGGTCAGCGCTGCTCAGACCTTTGTGTCCCTTGCTCACCCTGCTCTCCTGGCTCGCTCAGCGTGCTCACAAACGCGTGTATCTCCCTCACTCTGTGTTCTCGTGATCTCGCTGACGTCAGCCGTCTGCTCCTCGCTTACTAATGTCACCGTGTCTATGCGTTGACCTTGGTACCGTTTCCTTTTCCTTCTTCAAGGATTAGACTGTGTGCGGATGTGTCCCACACACTAGGTCACCCCAGGAGGGTGCGTCAGCCTCACTGCACATTACTGTTCGCATAGACAGTAACGGTGGAGAACAGAAAGGTCTGGAAAGTCCCAGGAAGGTTCCGCAAAGCGCAGAATCCGCCATAGTCACAGCTCCCAGGCCTTAGTTCTGGCCCTTCCCGTTGGGTGTTAGGTACTGACACTGGGCAAGACCCGTGAACGCTCCTCGGCTGCGTGTTTCATGTACAAAATGGAAACAAACCAGAGCTTGGCTATGGCGTGTTACTGTTCAGATACGGGAGGTCCCCTCAACGTTTGGAGGGTGATGAGGTCCCGGGGAGGGGACCACGCTCACCAGTGACACCCACAGGTGAGTCCAGTACTGGGAAGGCCGTGAGGAGGCGGGGCCTGATGGAGGCGTCACTGGGGCGTGGCTGGAGGCTCTGTCCCAAACTCCTCCTCTAGGACATGGCTCCCGGCTGCCCCGCGTGAGTCATTCTCCTCCACCTCGTCTCATTTCCATGTGCAGGCCGTGGAGCAGCCACTCACGGGCTGAGTCCTCTGAAACACGAGTCAAGATAATCCTCTTCTCTTTCAGATTGTGGATGTTAGGTGTTTTGTCTCAGGGATAGAAAAGTACCACGTGGCAGGGTAGTGTGTTTGGCAGCCTTGTGGAACATTGGTTGGGGTGTTTATGGGACATCTGTGGGGCCCCAGCTATTGAAGGCCGAGAGCCGCCCTGTTCTTGCTGCAGAAGAGGGTGTAGGGCGGCCCTCGGCCTTCAGTCCACGGGCAGAACCTCGCTGAGCCGGAACAAAGAAGTTGTAGGAAGAAGGATGAAGAGATAGGATCGCAAAAGCCAGCAGGCTGCCCGCCGCCGACACACCTGCACCCCTGCCGGCAGGTGTTCAGTTGTCTGCTTTCACTCACTTCTCACAGGAGGATGAAACGGCTCTCGAGCAGCAGGAGTGTGAACTCAAGGCTCTCTCCGTTTTAATTTTAAGAGGCTCATCAGCAGAAATAATCAAGTTTTGCTGCAAAGTCCTTCAGCAATGCTGATGGATTCTGATTTTCTGTAAATTCATGGCTGTGACCCTTAGAGAATAATATTTTGTAGCACGTACTTTTAAACATAAATATTTTGAAGAGTAAGTATTATAGAAACTTAAAAATGGATACATTGTACTAAATTCATTAAACTAGAGTATGGAACCTAGTAAACACTAACACGCCTCCTGATTTTCACAACTAGTTACATATGTATTGATAATTCATTTCTTACTGTCCAGTCTCAAACATGTGGTCCAGATCACTGTGCTAATTCTGCATATTTAAAAGTGAATTGATTAGCTGTATTTTCTTAGTCTGTATGGATGTTTAAGCTCATTGGCTTCTAGCAAGAAAAGGCTTCTGTGTGGATGATGAGGGGTCATTGAATTTTCTTTTCTGTAAATTGTCCATTTATATTCATATATTCTTTTCGATGGTTCTGTTTAATTTCCGTAGACCTAAAAGATGTCTTTCCATGGACATAAACATGTGACCCTTTCTCTCCTCCATGCAGTGTGAGTCATTTTGTCTCTTGCTTCTTTAAACACGATGAACTCAGTGTAGTCTTGAGCTTGCCTTTGCCCTGCCCACAGTCTGGAAGTCACAGATGAACGGATCCCTGATTCATCAAAAGGTTTCCATCCGCAACTGTGAGTGTTCACTGGGCTGAGCTGCTCCAGACTTAGCCAACAGGATCCAACTCAAGGTGACTCCTGTGTCATCTGGAAAAGTTCTGTCTTTGTGGAAAAAACAAGACTGGTTTAGCAGCAGCTCTTTGGAAGTCAAAACACCTATGGGGCATTTGCCTGGTAGGTATTCCTCCATGCCTAAGGCCTCTGTCCATCGGGAAAAGCCCATTCTCAATGGTTGCAACATGTCTGACACATGGGGCACACGTACTTTTGAGTAGATCATGATTGAGTTAGAGCTGACCTCCTTGTTCCAGGCTGATCTTTTCTCTTTTCCACTGAATCATCCCTCTGAGAGCTACACAGATCTCCCTAGACCAGGCACCCCCCATGGAGATGGCAGTGTTTCCTCACAGCGCCTGTGTTGTCACAGCATGGCAATCTCAGGATTTATGTCTTTCCATGATATTTTGAGCGTGAGTCTGTGGTTATGTCTTTTCAGATTTGCATCATGAGTGACTTTGGGGACCTCTCATTTTAACCTGAAGAATTATCTGCTCTAATTAGCAGATGTCCTGCTGAAGTTGTTAGATGCTGGTGACGTCTAGACTGTGGTCAGCTGGCCAGCCCTCCTGGGCTTCTTACAGTCCTGGCTCAGGTCATATCTTGCAACACTCGAGGTGTATTTAAACATTTGATGAATATTTTCAAGTTTAATACTTTATCTTTTAGGCAATAATTAAAACTATACTTTCAGCCTTTGAGAATTTGTGGGGGCCATCAACATGAGAGCCCAAGAGGCCATTTCCCTGCACAAGGCATTTCCTGGAGGGGGTACTCCTACAGCTCCCCCAGATCAGGGACTGCTGGACTCATGCCAGGAACAGAAGTTGTAGCAGTTCAGATCATGCTGAAAAATTAGCAGTGTCTGTCACTTGCTCCCTTTTTCCGATGTAGCCCAGGACAACTCACTCTGTCTGAACCTTACATTAAGATGTGGCTCCTGATGGCACTAAAAATTAAAAGGTCTAATTGTATTATTTGGGAAAAATATAAGTGTTGATAAAAAATATGGTGAAAGTTTAACAAAAAATTTATTACAGTAAAAGGCACAATGGCATTAACTTTCTCAAAATACTTCCTCTGGCTCCTAACATCCATATCCCATTCTTGAAAAGTTGTGTGTGTTCTCACTCACCTTCTTCACCTCACCTGGTACCGTAAGACTTTGGACTCTTCCCAAAAGTCAAAAGACCACGAAAAGTAGCCATTTTGAATAGTCTCAGGACATCAAGGCAGCCACAACATTCCACCAAAGACACCCCCGGAAAAGGACTTCAAGAGCTGCCTTCCAAGTGACAAGAACAGTGGGCAAAGCGTGTGTTCACTGAGCAAGATTCATAGCAGTGCATCTTTTACTGAAATTATTTTTAAAAATTTAAATACACACTGCAATTTTAAAGAGGTCACATCTCATACTTTGAACTAGAAGGTCTTATAGTTGAGATTGCTAATTGAAAAATGAAGGAACAAAATTGAACCCAAAGCCCAAATTAAGAATCATGTTCCTTTTTATTGTAACTAACTTTTGTTTCATCCTAATTCAGGGTTAGTGTCTATCAATAATGATGTGGGATAGTCAGCTTTTGATGTCTCTCATTGGTGATCTCAAAGTGCAAATTCCAGGCCATAATACTGCCACCCCAGTGCCTTCTAAGGGCCATGGCAGTTGGCCGCGGTGAGTACGCTCTTCGACAGTGAGCTGCGCTCTCTGCTCTCTGACCCAGAGACAGTTCTGCTCCAGAGCCTCCCACCCCAGCAGGCCTGGATGTGGCCAGCTCACCAGATGGGGTGACACCGAATTCCCCACCATCTCCCTCAGAGGGCGTTAGGAAGCTTTATGCAGAAAGTTCCAGAAGGTTGGAAGAGAAGTTTCCAGATGTGAACAGAAGAGTCCTGTGCTAGTGTCCAGCAGACAAACGCTGAAGTGGACACAAGGGAACCCCTGGGACTCCCAGAAACACTAGCAGAGTCTGAGGTCCTGGGGGAAGGTGGCCACTTTGGACTCCAGGAGAAGACTGGCCCAATGTTAGCTAGACTCACTTCTCAAACATTTGATGGCTTTGATTACTGTGAATGAACTTTCTCTATTTCATTTTGTAATTGGCTACAACTGGCAAAAACAAAAGAGTGACTGATTTTTTTTTTTTTTTGTTTGTATTCTGTAAGATGATCTTGCTGAAATCTTCATTTCCGTGCATTCTTCACAAAGGAAGTGGAACACCACTCTGCATGGCTGAAGTTTTCTTGTTCTTCTAGTATCAGAGCTGGGACTCCCTGCTCTTCTAGTGACTGTACTTGATTTTTAGACCATGTAGCTACCTATCAAGAACTAGCTTTTCATTGCTTCTGCCACAGTGCTTGTCTTATCTACTAAGCAATGCAGTTGTACAGTGGGTAACATCCCTTGGAGAGCAGTTAGCAAAGTAACCGACTCTGGAGTCCCACAAGGGCGAGGAGGCTCTCCTGTGTGGCACCTTGGGGCCGGATTGGGGAGCGCCCCCTCGACATTCAGGGCCAAGAGCACCTCACAGACTGCGTTGATTCCACAGTGACTCCTCACCTGGATTTGAGAAGCTGTGTCGGGAGCAGTGATTTCATCTCTTCTAGCTGCTGACTGGAGTAAGGGCTGTGGGGGCAGAGCTGCAGGTGGTGCTGGTGCCAGGGCACTACAGGGGAGGAGAGTTGCAGACACAGAAAGGCAGGGTGGCACTGCCCACTGGGGGACCCGAGCCCCCCCGAATCCACAGCCAGATCCCTGTACTCAGAGACAGAGAATCAAGGAGGTGGATTATCATATTAGCCACTGCTTTTTATCAAGATCTTTAGAAATCAATACACACAAACAATAATAGAAATTGGGAAATTCTTATCCTGGCTCTCAAAATGTTATTTGTATTTTAAATCTAACCAGACTTTAAAAGCATGTCATGAAACGTGAGCTGCTACATGTTCTTATGAGAAAATGGGATATGTTTCCAGATTTCTGGAGAAAATCATTTGGCTTCTGTGTTTTGCCTTGTTAAGGCCACACGTAGCCTATATAGACCATCCACTGTTAAGCCCCGCTGCGATCCCTGAGCAAGTGCACTGTAGACACAGAGATTATCATTTTTATACACTGCTGGATTCAGTTTGCTAATATTTTATTTAAAGGATATTGAAACAGTCTTCAGGAGTAAGTTTTGATCTGAGTTTTTTTGGTGTGTTTGCTCTGTTATTTCTTGGTCTTCATGGTCTCTATTAGCATGGCTTGAGTATCAGTGTGTTCTGACTTCATAGAAAGGATGGAGAATATTTTGCCTTGCTGCTCTGAAAAAAATCTGTGTTCGATTAAAACCTGCTACAACTGTCTGGAAAACTTTTCCGTAGGAGAATATGTAACTGATGTTGTCCGGAACTTTCTGTTCAGTCTTGCTAAATTACATTTTTCTGGAACTTCTGCACATTGCTTATCTTTTTAAAATTATCAGCAAAACCTGTTTTCATGTTATATTTTAGTCTGTCTCTTCTGCAGCTGTTTCCAGGCCCGTCCAGGGATAGAGCCCAGGACGGCTATTTCCATTTCAGTCTCATTTGCTTACTTGTCATTCAGCAGTTTTCTCAATCAGTTTCACTACATGTTTGCCTATTTTATTAACCTTTGAAAAGACCAGATTTTGGCTCCATCTTCTATATTGAATATTTATTTAATTGATCTCTGCTTCCCACTTTATCATTTCCTTGAGTTTATTTTATTGTGCCTATTCCCAGCTTTTTGAATGTAATGCCTCACTCGTTAACACTCTTCTTTCCTACAAGATCATGTGGCTAAAGTGTTAGAATATTTGCACCTCGCTGTTTTAATGAGGTATTTTCATTGTCTCTCCTAAGCGCTTGCAAATTTCCTTTTGCTTTTTGACCTGTGAGTAATTTCAGTTTCTTTCTTTTTCCACATAGAGGGAGCCGCTTTTCCGCTTTCCTTGACTTCCACCCATCACAGCTGTGTCAGCTCACACAGCATCATCCGATGATCCAGTGCACACAATGCGCATCGCTGTCTACATGCTGATGCTGCTTCCCACCCCACATGCGTCAGCCCACCTTCCCCACCAAGTGCCATGCAGTATGGCATGATGGGAACATGTGGAGAAGGCTGGAAGCCGGAAGCATACTGAGAGGAACAGGAAGGGAGTAGGGTCTAGTGTCCCTTTCCAAGTCACACCCCAGGACCCAACTTCCTCCCTTTAGGCTCTGCCTCCCAGCCCCCCACTGCACTCTCCATAACACCCCTCACTTAGGCCTCAACATCCATGCATGGGTCTTTGGGGAAAGTTTGCATCCATGCTCCACCATCCCACATGGCTGATTTGGCAAATGTCCCCCGTGTGTCTGTAAAGGTTATTGTACTAGAGAGCTTGCAGCCCCAGGCGAACTTGGGAAAGGAAGTGTTAGCTAGCAAAACACAGTAGGAAGTACTCAGGTATCCTTGAATATGTACAAGGGTGACCCCTCCCTCTCTGACTATACATATGCAAAATGGTCACATACCGACTCCTGGGAGGGACTGCTTCCCCCTCCAGAGAATCTGGAAGTGACTAGGAATAAACAGAACCCTACTCTGAGGATGAGCTGAGGCTCTCCATGCTGTTTTTTACCCGTGGTTGCCGTGTATCGGTGGTGCTATTTGCTAGAGTGAGGACAACCCAGACCCTCCGTGCTGTAATCTGATGATGTAACGGTGTTGTTTTGCTACAGTGGTAATTATATTGTCAAATTGCTCTTTTTATAATTTTTACTATTTTACTTTAATATATATATATATATATATGAAAATTATTATTTCTGGCATGTTTCAGTTTCATTTTGTGTATTGAACTTCAATTTCTAAGTAAAGAAAAACCAATTCAGCAAGTTTTCTTCCATTGCTGAATCACTGTCTAAGATCCATGTAATTCATTTGAATTGTGGGGTGCTGGATTTTACATATATCTGTTAGATCACACTGGCTATGCCTGTGTATCTTCAGTAACTGCTCTGTTGCTTTGACTCAGTGATGGTGAGCTTCTCTTGCTTCTCTTTGTATATATCAGTTTCAAAATCCCAACCTGAGAATCTTTAATTTTCATTTTTTTAAAGTTCATTTAGCTCTATTTGTCTATGTCTCTCTGTTTTTTAGTCATCTTGAAATTAAGCAGTCTCACAGAGGTCCCGTATTTTCTTTTGAGCTAGGCCCCTGCCTTCAGGCAGGTTGCAGAAGGGGCTCTGCCCTGCTCCGGCCTTGAGAAGGCCCTGGGCTCCGTCCTGCTGCTGGCGCGCTTCTCTTCAGCTCCATGTGCTTTAAGAGCTGAATTTATTGAGCATCTGTTGTGGGCCAGGCACCCTGTGAATGGCGTGGTAGTGAACCTTCAGTGGCACGTGAGGTGGAGTATACTGTTGCCAATGACCAGGCAAGACAAGGGAAGGTCGGAAGTTATGTAAGTCAAGGAATTTGGCTCCGATGGGTAGCAAGGCCCAGGTCCAAGCCCAGCACGTGACTGCCAGATGTGGTCAGCTGAGGCAATTTCTCCTCTCTGTGTCCCGCAGCTTGTTTCCTGCTCGGGCTTTGGCAGAATGTTTATCCCAGGCTTCATTTTCTGATTCTGCCAATTTCCTCTCCACTCCCCAGTGGCTGCATCTGTTTTTCCAGCAGTTCCTTCCTCTGGTCTTGATAACATCATATCCTCACCTGTCTGTCCATCAGAAAGGCCGTGGTCCCTTTACCAGAAAGTATCCTTGAGTTCCATCTGCAGGTCCTGAGGATGCAAAACTTTTGAAACTGTCATGTGGCCCCGCGGCCCTCCACACGCTGCCCTGGGAACTCAGAGATCTTTCTCTGCCCATCAGTCTTCAGCCAGGCTGGATTCCAGCTCAAGCCGGGAAGCTGCCATTGGGAGATGTCATCTGTGTCCCAGATGCCCTTCTTGGTTCCCCTCTTCTTCTCTGTTACACAATGAGAGACTTGCCTTGTCCTCGCCTGGTCCACAGAGCATCACTCTGTAATCTCTGAAGCGCGAGGGCTCCACAAAGCCAGAAATTTGGTAGGAAATGTTCCCCTCTTCCCACCCTCCCTGGACTCCTGCTCCCTGGGAAAATCCAGAACGGGCTCTGCCTCTCACGGCGCCTGCACCCTTCACTTCCACGCAGGAGTGGTCTCCAGGATGTTCAGCACCTGCACACATGTGCACACACACACACACACACACATGTGCATATGACCTTCTCCTTCAGTCTCCTTCCACCTCGCAAATTGCAGACAGGAAATCAGGCAGTGTTCTCCGCTCTTCTAGGTGGCATTGCGTTCCTTCACCCACAGGGGCAAGCGCACACACGCCCCTGTGCTCCGTGCTGCCTGGGCCGTTTTGCTTCTGATGGGTCCCTGCAGAAAGGGCGCGCTGTGGAGCTCAGGAAGTGCTGCTGGAGGCGAGTCTCAGCTGGAAGAGTCTGACTGGGAAACCCAAGCAGGGCTGGTGCTGATGCAGCTACCTACGGAGCAGTGCGCGCTGCCTCGTCCCCTGCCAAGCTCCCACACAGACAGTGCCTTTGCAGTCAGTGTGATTCTGTGTGTTCTTATTTAAACTGACAGGCCCTCCGTGGATGTTCTCAGGGCACGCAGCTAAGCCTTTCGTTTCCCCTCCTCATGTGGAAGTCACTTGTGAGGTGCGGCTGTGCTTCTGTCCTCCCTCTGTCAGGCCTCAGGCCCCCACACCTGACACAGTGTGCTCTTTGTAGTTTTTGGGCTTCTCTTTGAAGTAGAACCTACATGGTAATATATTCAGAACTGGAATCTGAATGTCTTTTAAATTTTATTTTTAATACATGTTGGTAGTAGATAATGCTTACATTCCTTGTGGGGAGCTGATACACGTATATGATGCATCTCAAAGCCTTTTCTCATCCCCTGCCCTTCTGTCTTAATTACTTTTGTCATTGCTGGGGCAAATTATCCAGTAGTCAAAGTTAAAGGAGGAAAGTTTATTTCAGCTCACAGTTTATAGAGGTTTCAGTTCATATTTTCCTGGCTCCAAGGCAGGGCGGCATGGCACAGGACCTGGCAGAGCAGGAGCAGTCCATGGCAGGGTAGGCAGAGGGTAGCAAGCTTACCTTCCATCTTGCACGTTTCTTCATTTAATCTACAAGCCAATCGGTTGGTGCTGCCCACACACAGAGTGTGGTTCCCCTTTTTGTCCTAAGACGGGACTGCTGCCGGCAGCACTAGAGGCCGGAGTTGTTCCCCCCCCCTTTGTCCCTCTGCCTCCTTTAAACACCTTGAGTGTCCAAGGCCCCTGACAGTCGGCCACACAGGTGAGCCCAGGTTTGTTCTAGGACTGGATGAAGGGGAGCAGCTACTCTGCTGAGGAACATGCTCTGAGCTTTGAACATACAGATTAGGGACATTTTAAAATATAATAGTATTTTTAAAATATAAAGGCAGCCTAGCTAATGAACATGAAACTATCAGAAATCAGGTTCTAATACAAGTTTGTTTTCATTCAGTCTTTCATTCCATTTTGTTAAAATCTGAGGCCACTGAGCCGTATTAAAAGCTGCCCAGAGTGTCACTCGGAGGCTGAATGGAAGTTGAGTTACTTCCTGTCATTATTCCAGACATGTTCCCTCAGGACCAGAGCTACAGAAGTGCAAATATTTGTTTAATTAACAATGAAGGAGATAAACTTTCACTAGGTAGTAAGCAGTGGAAAATGAAAATCTGAGCGCAGGCCCAGACCCGTGTCCAAGGCAAGCGCAGTCGTGGGCGGAGAGAGGACCAGGCGAGGAGGGGGGCACCAGCGCGACAGCACCCGGAGGTGGGGAGGGCGCAGCGCTGTGTCCTGCGGTGGGAGGAGGCTCCAGAGACCCACACCGCGTGCTGCACAGTAGCTGCGGTAACGTCAGGACGTGTTATAAGAACACTGTGAATGTGTAGATTCTAAAGCACTCATTACAGTAGAGGGCACACTGCCCTGAACTCCCTCAAAGTCTGCCCCTTCGAACACGCTCCCTCCGCACCCTCGCCCCTTCTGTAGCAGCTCTGCGGCTCGTCCCTGAGCGTCCTCAGTCGCACTGTCCTGGCCACCTGACCTCTGACCCTTCAAAACGCTGGCCTCTGAAGGTCTTTTGATTTGGATGGATCCACAGTGAGTGAGGGGGGGTGAGGACACCCTGTCAGGTTTCACGAGCTGTTGACAGCTCTCACAGCTCCTAAGGACCCTCGAGAAAGAGGACACGCAGGGCTCCCTGAGGAGGTGGCAGGACAGTAGGAACGGTGTGTTAAGGTCAGGGACTGAATGACGCCGTGTGCCCTGGATTCTTGGAAGCCCTGGTGCAGGCACCCTGGGCAGCGCGGACTCAGCGCAGGGAGAGGTGCTCTGCGGAGGTACCAGGTGTGGGCGATTCTGGCTGAGAGCTCCAGGACTCAGACCCGAGGGCGGGAATGAGAAGCCTGGCTCAAAAGTCAGGGACGCAGGCTCTCTCCTAACTGCGAGCAGGATTCCGCTAAGCCGAATAAGGGAGCTGTAGCTGGGGGAAAAGCTAGGCCATGTCCTGAGACAGGACCTAGGTGCTGCAGGGAGAGGGTGCCCCGGGGTCAGGGGGCGAGGCAGGCTGGCTGGCACAGCCCCTCCGCCTTAGCTGGTTGGCACAGCCCCTCTGCCTTGGCCGGCTGGCACAGCCCCTCCGCCTTAGCTGGTTGGCACAGCCCCTCTGCCTTGGCCGGCTGGCACAGCCCCTCCGCCTTAGCTGGTTGGCACAGCCCCTCTGCCTTGGCCGGCTGGCACAGCCCCTGTCTTAGCTGGTTGGCACAGCCCCTCCGCCTTGGCCGGCTGGCACAGCCCCTCCGCCTTGGCCGGTTGGCACAGCCCCTCCGCCTTGGCTGGCTGGCACAGCCCCTCCGCCTTGGCCGGCTGGCACAGCCCCTCCGCCTTGGCCGGCTGACACAGACTCTCTGCCTTGGCTGGCTGTCAGCTCCACTCCGGGTACTTAGCCTCCCCAAGTATCACAACCTGGGAGGCCTGGCCTGGGCCTCCAGCCTGGCTGCAAGGTTCCAGTGGGCTCCAGACAGGGGCTGCAGCCAGGGAGGGGAATGGCTGGCATGAGTCCCGGGGGTTTGCTGTCCTTGAGACCACTTTGCCCTCCTCCCAGGACCTGCGTGGCCATTCTGCTGTTCCCATGAGGGTCACACTAACATTCCTGAGGGCACAAGGTCACCTGATGGATGTGACAGTGACATATAGTTGGGTGCAGGGAAGAGGCTCAGACACCAGCTCCTGCTGAACCTGAGTATCACTGAGACTCTGGGGGCTACTACCTTCCTCTGCGCCTGGAGAGCAGGACCCCAACTCTGGTGTGTGCCCGGAAAAGGGTCTAGGCAGCCCCAGCACACAATGCACCAAGGTGGTGTCTGGACTCACTCTCCAGCACCTTCCCCAGTCTCTCTACCAGCCCCTCAGTTGATGGCTACAGAGGAACTGCACTGGCGCGTGTGACACTGTTCGTCCTAGTCAGAGCTGTAGGTGAGGTCAGGAAGCGGAGATTTGCTTTCTCACCGGGAACCACTGAGCACCAATGCTCGACCCAGGCTGTGTGCATCTGGGGAGGACGCCCTTCGGGAGTGAGTTTGTGACATGCTGTCCCCAGCGCCTCAGAAACAGGACTCTGTGGGCATCTTAAGGATCCAGGCAGAGGAAGTGTTATCTGAGTGAGGCTCAGGCCGGGGAGCGGCTCAGAGGCTGGGTGTGCTGGACTCTCCTTCCCTCTTTGCAGGTCCTGCAGCGTCCTCCTTCCTGTCGGCTCCTGTTCTCACTCTGCTTCCTATTTAGAAAGGAAGACATGGCCTACTGGACTTCGTTTGCACCCTGAGGGGCTCAGCCTGGCTTCTCTGCCATCTTGCCCATGCTGCAAGTCCTGCGCTCATGCTAACTGATCCCTCTGCACAGCTCTAGCTTGGCCTCCAGGACAGGGGCCCCAACCCAGAGGCTGCAGAAACACAGCATCCTTGAATGTGATGTGGACTATTTCTCACTGTCAGGCCTGGGACCTTGCACTCACTTGGGTGGAATCAGATCCCCTGGTCCAATTGTGTGACTATACACTTGAGATCAGTTTCACTGGGACCTGCTCTTTCCTCATTAGACTGAAAAATTTCCTCCTCAACCAGAGGCATGCTTTCTGATCAGCCATTCTACTGGACAAGGGTCTGCAGCTCAGACTTAAACTGAGCAAGATGATTTTCAAGACAAAGTCATAAGCAGGGAAATAGGCTCAGAGATGCAGACAGGACATACTTTAAAAAAAATACATTTGCTATTCTATTTGAACAGATGAGTGCAGGTTCCCACTACCCCTCTCCTGGGGACCCTGCCAGTTTAACTAGGGTGGAGGCTGAGGCACCCACAGCCCTGGCACAGTGCTGGAATTCTGCAAGGAAGGACACAGGAAGGGGCAGCACGGTGCTACCCAAGGGGGCTGGAACCCAGCAAGATCCTGTGAGCTTCCAGCAGCGCCTGGCTGGGCTTCCAGTGGCAGGACTGGGAACAGTCTGCAGGAGCCACTGAGCAGGGAGGAGAGATGGCCTCAGGCAGGGTGTCCCCTTCTGAACACTAACTGCAAGGCCGGGCCGAGACACCTTTGTTGTCCTTAGCACGGGCCCTCAATCATAGTCACTTCCATTCATGGTTTTCCCTACACGGAAGGCAGCACCCTGGGGCCCTGGCGTGAGCTCTGTGGAAATTGTCAGTGCCAAGATGGCATCAAGATGACATAACATTAAGTTATGTCAAACTTAAAGTGGAGCCAGGAAGCCCCAGGAGAAGGAACCTCTCAGACACACACACACACACACACACACACACACACACACACACACGTGTTTCTGACGCATTGCTTCTGAGGAGACATCTCCTTGGTGAGGCTTATGACCAACTAGATGCACCTGTAGCTTACGAGGCTTGTTTCACAATGGTCTCCATCACCTTCTGCTTCTGACCTTTGCCCCAACTTCTCTGGCTGTGCCTTGGTCTGGCTCAGGTCCACCCCACTATTCCCAAGGACACGTCCACATTCCCCCCCTGTGGGCCACAACTGCGGCACAGCTTTGCAGGGAGGCAGAAGCCCGCGGGATTCTGTGCACACACGCCGCCCCCACAGCTGGCTCCAGTCACCTGGACCTCATGGGCGCCACTCATGGGGCGGCCAGGGCCAGGGGCCTTCACGTATGGACGCGGCAGGTGGACACGGCTTCCCTGGACTGTCTTCGCCGCTTTACTCAACGTAGCTCCGAAGAGGGCGTCATCAGGAAGGTGCAGGAGCGCTGGAGAGCTGTGTGTGAACAGGTGGGGTTCGTGACCGTCTGCGTTTCTTTGGGAAAATGTGTTCACTGCCATCGAGGCATTCACAGAGAGGTCCTGACCCTCCTGTACCCTCAGTGGGAGCTCTGGGGCTTTCCTCCTAGCCAGGTGCGGCGGTACACTCCTGTCATCCCAGGGGTCTCGCAGGCTGGGGCAGGAGGATTACTCAGCCCAGGGAACGTAGTGACTTCCCAAGAATCTGCCTTAAAGATAAGAGAGGTAGGGTGGAGGAGCCGGGGATGTAGCTCAGGATGAAGGCCCGGGCTGTTCCTCAGTGCTACAGAAAATGATGTTTCCTGTCCTGGATGTCCCTCCATGACCGCCGGCCACATGTGACCTCTGAGACTGAGATGCAGGTGGCGCAGCCCAACCTGGTGGAACAGCGAGTGTCCCGACCCTGCGCACTGCACCCGCGGCCTGTGACTGCACCTGGTGGACCTTCCTCTGTGGGAAGGACGGAGCCCAGCTCGCTGACAGGGGACCTGCGGCTGGGCTGGCTCTCAGGGATCAAGCGGTGGTCTGCGGGTCCCGGGGCCCCGACATGTGGAGAGGACTCGCTGTGCACCCCGTCTTCACTGCAGTAAGTGCACGTCATTTCTCTTAAAATGTAATACAGTTCACATTCCCTTTGAAACGGTCATTTTAGTTCTTTCTAAAAAATTCTCTTTACCTTAGGAAAAGTCTTTGGAGAAAATGTGTAAAATAGAAGAAAATACAACCCACATAAATGGACAAAGATAATTAATATGTTCCTCCAGTCATGGATCCTTACTGAAGATGGATATTTAGAGACGGGTTTGGGACCAGCGCTGTGCTGTGACACACAGTGCAGGTCAGGAGCTCAAGGTGAGAGCGAGTGTGAGCCATGACGACACCTGCCTGTGGAGGGCAGACGCCAGCACACGCTGGGCAGACGGGTCTCCGGGCTGCGAGGCAGCGTGGGTGTGTGGCGTGATGTGGTGTGCGGGGACTCTGCAGGGCAGAGTGGCCAGTGGTGCGGAGGCAGCTGCAGCACAGGGAGGTGGCAGACGTGAGCCGTGTCTGGGAGCAGTGGAGGGGCTCAGGACAGTCTGCACGTGGTGTGAAGAAGCGCCGTCCTTTCCTCGAGCTGAGCAGGCTCTGGACCAGCATCCCTGGCCCGATGCCTGCAGCACAGCCTCCCCTGAGAAAGCCTCAAGGTGTGGTTGGTCCAGGGACACGGAGTCACACACTCCCCACTGTGGTTCAGAGCCGGGGACCACGGCAGGGCTTCCCGAATGGGTCCTGGGTTAGGGAGTCTGCTCCTCGGGGACCCCACGCCCTACGAAATGAGGGCTGGGAAGAGAAGCAGCACAGTGACGCACTCCACACACTCCTGCTCCAAGCAGAGATGGAGAAGGCTACAGTCACGGAGTCCACAAGCTCCACCTGTCTCCTGTGGCCACGAGGAGCAGGGGGTGGGGGGGTTGAGGGGGTGGGGGGGTGGCTCCCGAGTGTAGGTGTCTCGTGGAAACCAGAGTGGGGGAGGGGAGAAGAGCTGGCCTGGCAAAGGCGAAGAGCTCGGGCGTGTTGTTGATCTGTCCTCCCTGCAGACAGCGCGGGGCCTTCAGAGCAGGGCACTGGCCCACAGGGGTCGTGTCCAGAGAGTCCCGAAGAGCGGAAGAGAGAGAGAGGACCTGCGCAGTGTGGAGGCCTGCTGGACATGGCCGAGCACCGGAGCTGCCACACAGCTATCATGTCCTCAGACAGGAAGCCACGAGAAAGGCGTTCGCCCTGTGGTGTCCTTCCAAGGAGCCCATCCCTCAGCCGGGCTGTGACGACTGAGCTCCTGACCCAGGAGGGTGCTGGGACGCTGACACGACAGCTGTCCGGGATCCGGAGACCCTCAGGCTGTGAGTGACACACGCAGGCCGCAACACACTGCGGTCTGAGGAGGCGTGTGCGAGGGGCTCTCCCTGAGACCCAGGGTCACGGAGCAGCAGGGGAAAACCGGATCTGGAGCTGGTCACCAATCACGCGTCAGGAGTGTTTTTTCAGTCCTCAGGGGCCCTGGCGCTGATTTCCTCTCGTGTTCCCTCCTTGCGTCTTTGTGAAGCTCCCGGGAAAGATCAGCTCTCACCTGATCACCACCGGGGAGGACCAAAGTACAGGAAGTGACACCTGCAAGCCCTTCAGCAAGAGCTCGAGAGCTGGGTTTAGCAGCCCTGCTTTCTTTTTCATTTTGCATCTGGGCCAACAGTAAACAGCTCTTATAAATATTTAATTATTCTTATGTACTATCTCAATTTTCATTAAATAATAAAATGATTCCAGGTGAGCTTAAATCTTCTTGTTTACTTTTAAAATATGAATTTCTGGGCTGGGGATTTAGCTCAATGGTTCCGGCGCCTGTCTTGCAAGCGCAAGACCCCAGTTCAATCCCTGGTAACCACATACAATACTGGGCGTGGAGACTCACACCCAGCAGCAACCAGTACCACGTACCACAGTGCTGGGCGTGGTGGCTCACGCCTGTAATCCTAGCACTCGGGAGGCAGAGGCAGGAGGATTGCTGTAATGTGAGTTGGAGGCTGAGCTCAGGGCCAGCCTGAACCACAAAGCGAGACCCTGTCTCAAAAAAAAATAAATAAATAAAAAAGAATTTCTGTGTTTTCCCTGGATGTTTGTGCATGTTGGTCTGCTTGTGTAAATGGTGGACATAGACTGATGATTTACTGCAAATACTATTTTGTTAAAGCAACTCTTGAAATTTGTTAACATGAAAAAAAGACTTAAAAACTTCCACTACTTGATCAATTATTGTCTTTTAAAATATCAAATACATGCTTAAAATTCATGCTAGAAAGTAATGTGTTCTAAATTGTATTCACAAAATGTTTATTATAATTCCTTTTAAAAAGAGAAATTAGAAATAAGGCACAGACCAGAAAGACGTGATTGAAGTAGACACCACGACTCCGCGAGTGCATGGAGAACTTCCTTTCAGCCAGGTGAGGCGGCTCGAACCCGCCCTGTGGAAGCAGAGCAGAAAGATCCCAAGTCTGAGCGACTTGGCTTCAGGCCTCAAAATAAAAAAGAACGGGAAGGCCAGGTGGAGCATGGTGCCGGAGTGCTTATCTAGTTTAACCAACCGAAACAAAGCCAACCTCATTGCCACAAAAAAAAAAAAGCAACGCATCTCAATGCTGAGCACCGTCTGCCAAGTTAGAACCATGTGTTTGCCATGGTCGGCGCTGAGCATCTCAGTGTCTTGTGTTCAGGGAGAGGCGACTGGGTTGTGGGGCGCTGTGCGGCTCAGTGGACCAACCATCCCTTAGCACGTGGGCTGGGGTGGGGGGGTCCCTGGCATGCGGCCCACAGGCGCATCCTCCTCCACCAGACCCTGCCTTCT
This sequence comes from Petromus typicus, assembly GCA_004026965.1. NCBI lineage: Eukaryota > Metazoa > Chordata > Mammalia > Rodentia > Petromuridae > Petromus > Petromus typicus. The sequence continues at coordinate 63,268 of PVIR01002957.1, read as the reverse complement.
CCACTCCTGTCCTGCAGCCTGCGGATCACTGGAAACCCTCTAATGCTGCGAGCCAAGTAAAGTGCAGTGTTCCCCACTTTACGAACACAGCACCCTGAGAGCTGTGGGACAGATGTACAGACAGCCAAAGGAAAATGAACATGGTGTACAGAGCTCTTTAAAGAAAGTGCCTAAGATCTCAGCACCTCATAAAGTGATTTATTTTCAAGTTAGGCAATGATTTTCATTTTGATTTCTTGCGTTTTCTTCTCCCAAATTGATTTGCAGGCATGAAATTTGTTTTTGCATAGGATGACATTTGGAAAAACAGTTAACTTCTTCATGGACAGTGTTTACTGCTGTTAAATATCATGGCCTTGCGGGATATCCATCTCTGACACTGACGACACTGAGTGTAGGTGAAGGTTCAGCTGGGTTGTTTCTAACGAGTAAATACTCCATCCAGTAAGCTGTCATCACGATCAAGGTAACAAGCAGGCCCGGCCCTGCCCGAGGCGCCTGACCCCCAGATCCCTCTGCCCAGTCGTCTTCTCCGGGCTGAGCTGCTTGTGTCTCTGTTGTGTTAGCTCTGTTTATTACACTTCCTGTCATTTGGACCCCATGGTGCCTCAGGATGCACATCCGGTTTTCCGCTGTGCGGAGTGTTTCGTCACGGCTCTGAGATCACTGCGCGTCCCGCCCCTCCCCGCGGCTGTGGCTTGCGGCGGCCCCGTAGCCCTCACTGCGTGGACAGCCGGCCCGTTTCTTTACCTCCCCTTGGAGGACAAGCATGTGAGTTGTTTCTAATCTGCTCACTGCAGGTAAGGCCAGGGTCGATTAACAGCGGCATCTCTACACGCGAGTCGCTCTTGGGTAACTAGCTCCAGGGAAATGACCAGCCCAGAGCGAAGCGGCCTGGCCTTGTAAGGAACTTCCAGATTTGTGCCCAAGTGTTCATGCCATTTTTATTCCCAGCAGCAGTGAGGAGAGCTCCCGCAGGGCCATCCTCCGCTGCGCTGGAAATATTCGTCTTTTTTTTCTTTTTGGTACCAGGGATTGCATCAGGGCCTCGTGCTTGCCGGGCAGACACTGTGTCCCTGAGCTGCGTCCTGGCCTCGGAATCTTCAGTCTTTTAAATACAATTTCTAATAGAATGATGGCTCAAGGCTTTATTTTGCATTTTCCTAATAACAAATGATATTGAGCATTTGCTCTCCATCATTTTTAATTTTATTTATTTTGGTTTTTCTGAGGTAAGTTCTCTCTACTTGTTCTGGCTGGCTTTGAACTCATGGCCCAACTCTGCCTTGTCATGTGCCACTGCATCTGCCCCTTTTATATTTTATTAGTACATGTTTACAGTATTTAAGGATGACAATCACTATAGGGCGTTGGTACAAGTACATTTTAACTCTGTTTCTGTTAAATATCTTAGGAAGGAAATATTTCTTGATTTATTATTTTTTCAGGATTAGATTTCATTTTATTTTTAAATTGAGTGTACCGGTACATTTTATATGTTCATTATGATTGCATTCAAAATTGAGAATTTCCATCTGCACACAATACATCTGGATTCTCATTTTTTTCCCATTCCCCTGTCTTGATTTATTCTTTGAGGCCAGAATTACTCTGGCACCAAAACAAAACAGAGAAGCTAGAAGAGAAAACAATGGAAAAATAGCTCTCATGAGCATAGAGGTAAACCTCCTGCATACTTCAGCAAATACTATGCAATGATAAAAAAGAAATATATCAAGATCAAGTAGAGTTTACTCCAGAAATGCAAGGATTATAATCAACCTTGTTAAGTAACTGAGGAGGAAAGATGACGTGACATTCCAAACAGATGTGGAAAAATCACTGGGCAACATCCAACATTAATTCCTATAAATCCTCTCGGCACACAGAGGACAGAGGGGCCTTCTCAACCCGACACACGGTGTCCATTTGTGAGATGACACAGAACATCAGGCTCGACGGGGCAGACCGAGTGATTCCCTTCTCAGCTGAGGAATGGGGCCGAGAGGAGCTCTTGTGTCTCTTCCACCCAACACTGGGCTGGAGGCAAAATGGCAGCAGGGAAAATAGGAAATCCAATGCATTTCAGCTGGAAAATGGTCCTTATATGTGATCTCATGTCTATGTAGAAAGTGTCATGCGACGTGCCAGGAAACTTTTAGAACAAGTGACGTTAGCAAGATTTAAGCATAGAAGACCAGAACACAAAAGTCTACTGTATTCCTATATAATTTACATCCACTAATCATGATCAGTCACATTGTTAAAAGTTTTTTAGAGCCCACCATTTATAGTAACTTCAAAAATGCAAAAAGAGAATTAACTCTTAAGGAACTTGAAATGCCTATAAAATGAAAACTATACAATAGAGTTGATAAAATTTAAAGGATCTAAATAAGTGATAGACGTCTGGAGTGTATTTTTAGATCAGAAATTGGTAAGTTGATCCTGCTCACATTGCTTTATAGATTCTACTTCATTTCAATAAGTCTGAGCATCCTTTCAGTTTATGAAAACTGACAAGATGATTGAGTTTTATGTGAAACTTCAGAAGATCTAGAAGTTTAAGATTTATTTTTTTAAAAAGAACAAAGTTGGAGAAAGAACACTAGCATGTTCCAAGACTTGTAATAAAGCCACAGTCATCAAAATCATGATATTTGCCTAAAATAGACTGATAGATCAGCGGAACTAAATCAAGCACAGCTAGGGATTCACACACCCATCGACACTGAACATTGACAGAAGCGGATCATGGAGAGAGGACAGTCTCCGTCTAAACATGAGACAGCACCCGTGCGTGGACCGAGAGCAATCACTCCATATCTTACATCACGGATGAAAAGCAACTCGTAGGATCAAAACTGGAACACTTGAGTGTGTGATGCCGCCGGCTCAGGCTTCCGTCCAGACGGCCTTGCGGTTTCTGGCTGCTATTCAGGGTAATGGTTAACAATACTCTCATTGTATCTCAAATGTAAAATTTGAAATAATAAACATTTAGGGAAATCTTTGTAACAGTGCATTAAGCTAAGATTTCTTCACTATGACTCAGAAGCAGAGCTCAGAGGTTAGATTACTGGACTGGGCTTCCTGAAAACCCAACATCTGGTTGGCAGATAATCAGCAGAGGAGAAAAGATATGGCGTAGAGGGCGGGGAACGCGCACCTCACTGTGGTAGACAAAGTATTGCACCCAGGACACACAAGAGCTCTCAAAGCGCACATGGAAAGTAAGTAAATAGGATAAAAATACTGTAATTATTTTTAAAAATTATAGTTGATGATTCAGTTTGTGTAAATTATGTTCATTTCTATAATACTTATCATATGCTGTCATTTTTTAAAAATTGACTTCCAGATGGAAAGAAGAATCTACGTCTAGTTTTTATTTACGCATCTGGCAATAGAATGTTTGAAAATTCTCTTTTTCCCTAAAATTCTCCCCAAAATGGCAGAGCAGGAGTCAGACAGTCCAGGTCCCAGCGCGTGGTCTGCTCACAATTCTGTGTCAGAGTTTAAGACTTTATACAAACAGCAAGTGTCTTAGCTGTTGTGCTGTTGTGAAGGATTTCCAAGGGCATTTCTGTGCAGCTCCTATTGGGATCAAGCTCCTCCAGGGAAGAGTGTGGACAGTGACCCAGTCCACGCAGCCACCTGGGTGGCAGACTAGGGCCTGGTGTCCACCCCAGGCTTCGCGGCTGACGGAGGCCTGGGAGCCGAAGGAGGGCAGTGCCCCTGGGAGGCCAGTGGAGCGCGCCAAGGGCCTGGGCTCTGCACTAACAGGCGCGCCCACCTCCCTCCCAGTCTCTCATCACATGCGCAGATCGGTCGTGCTGGCTGGTTCTGGTTGTGCAAGCATGCGCAAGACCGTGCGTGCCAGGGTGGGAGGCCCAGTGTGTGGGACCAAAGGGAAGAAGGAAGTGGTGGCAGGAAGAGGACGCCACCCTCACGGGCTCTGCCTCCGCATTCCTTCTCCAGGGCTCTTGCTTGGGGTTGCTGGCATCCTGATCCTTTGGTCTCTGCGTGGGACTCACGTCCACAGCTCTCAGAGGGCTTCTAGGCCTCAGCCTGGACTGAGCATCCCAGTCAAACCTATTAGCGCTTAGGCATCCTAGGAGCAGTGGTTTTTTGGCCTCCAGCTTTGGGATTGGATGGCTTCCTGTCTCCGCCTCCAGCCTGCAGGGCCAGTGCAGTAAATCCCAGAAGCCTGTGAGCACCCTGCCGCACAGCTCTGCAGAGGCCAGGCCAGGGCGCCTGGTGTGGAGGCATCTCAGGGGCAGGGACTCAAGGAGACCAGTTAAACCTGGTCCACCCCACTTAGAGCCTGCATCCTGCTAGGATTTGTTCATGAGATAAAGGCTGAGAGCACTTACCACAGGCCAGGCCTCACCTTAGGGAGCTGGAAATACAGCTGAGGACAAGACAGATCCAAGTTTCTACTACCACAAAAAGTAGACTCTAGTGAAGGGAGCAAGATGCAAAGTAAGATGGGTAATATAAGGCGTCTGTCACAATAAGCTGGAAGGAGGAAAGTGGCCAGGGAAGGAAAAAGTGCATTTTTATTTAAACAGGGGGCCCAGGGACACTTGAGGGGGATGAAGGCCAAGCCATGAGGGTACCTGAGGAAAGAGCCGTCCAGGCAGAGGCGCAGCAAGTGCAAAGGCCCTGTGGGCCAGGGGCCTGGTGCAGTGTGTCTGAAGTTTAAGAAGTGGCTTCAAGCACATTGGTTTCACAACTTCTCACACACTCTGCGTTGCCTGAGGGCTTTTATTTTCTTATGCAAAACATGATAATGTAAAACTATATATAAAAACTATGTCAAATATTTTTGGACTGAGATATACAGATATGAATTTTTAAATAGGTGAATCTTGGGAATTTTCAAATGATGTTGTTTTGCTTATGCCTAAAGTAACTTTCCCATTTCTATTCTGTGCTCAGCCAGCAAACATTTAGTCCTAAGGAGACGTTTGCACGTTGCTGCATATGGGAGCTTGTCCTTGCGCTTACAGAAATAATGGGCCAAGAGCAGGACCCGGGGCTGAGGCACCCACCACGTACCAGGCTGAGCCTCTGTGACAGGAGGGCGACACCTCACCCTCTACTTCCCTGTCTCTCCAGCCTCCTTCCACACTTGCCTGGGTCTCCAGCGCTGTGCTAAGCACTGGGGTGGAAAAAGCCAGCGTGCGGCTCACCAGCCTGCCGCGGCGTCTGACCAGGACGGAGGGAAGGGTGTGCTGACTGTCCCAGCCATTCCACAGACCCTGCAGAGGCAGAGGGACAGGCTGTGCCTTCACCAGAGACCTGGTTCTGGGTGCAATGGGGGAGCACTCAGGGAGGGCAGACAGCGACGCAGGCGAGAGGCGAAGAAGGCAGCACAGTGCCCAGGACTCAGCAAGTGGCTGAGCAAGCTGCAGAGCCTGCAGTGGGATGTGTGTGCGTGAGCTCGTGTGCGTGTATGCGTGTGTGTGTGCATGTACATGCGTGTGCACGAGGGACATCTATCCCTGGTACAGGTGAGGAAGGAAGGGACGGGGACAGGGACAACAGGGCATGCAATTTATTTTTTAAAGAGAGGCAAAAAGCATATCATTCTTAATGAGGTGGTGGCTGTAGGATATGTTATTGTTACTACTTTTTTTAAGCTTAGGACTTTGAACTGGAAAACACTGCTATCACCCTGGCTGTTAGGTGGCAGAGGGAGACGAAGGGCCACATCCGGCAGAGTGGCACCTCCTGGAGAAGCTGGCAGTGGGCACCCAGGGTGGTGGTGACAGGGGACAGGGCAGGGCTCTGACAGGTGCCTCCTTGCTTGGCTGGTGTCAGGCTGTGGTGTTGTCAACGTCAGCCATATCTGCTTAGGAAGGGTGGCAAACCTATTAGAGACAGCGCCCACACTGCAGCCCAAGCTCACTTATTTATGGCAGAATGCCAACACGGCAGTTAAACCTGGGTTTTGGTACTGACCTGACTGTGTGAGTGTGTCTTCATCTGCCTTCTCCATATACGGTTTGTTGGTAGCCACCATGGGAAATGCCCACCGTATAGTCTGAGTGACCATAGGAAACTGATAGGTCACAAACTGTGATAGGTCACTCCAAACTGTGATAGGTCACAATTTTGGGTCTCACCCCAGGAACTTAGCAACCAAGTGAGCTCCTGTCTCAACAAAAGATGTTAAAAGGGATTATAGATACAGCTCCATGCGAAGGGCTGGAGTTCAGTCTGCAGTGCTGAACAAGCATGAGAGTGAGGACCAGGGAGAACACACGGCTGTTGCCAGCAGAGCCCGTCAGAAAGCGGGAGCAGATCCGGATCTGAAACGTGGCCGATGATCTAAGACGACACCCAGCTGATCTCCCAGCGGGCCGCGGCCAGCGTGCGTCTCACAGGTGCTGAGCCTGGCCCCTGGCCTGGGCTCTCTGACGGCCCAGGGGCTTGAGAGTGTGTTTATGCGAAACAGCCTCGCCCTGGGGCCGCGCCCAGCTCACTCTGCAGCAGGGTGGGTGCTGGAAGATCTGAATAGAAATGGGTAGGTGGTGGGGAAGATCTGAAAAGAATGAGTGATAGTATATATAGTTCATATGGTGAAACAGAAAATATTGAAAAGGAAAGAGGGTGTAGGGGTGAATAACGAGGGGGAAAAGCATGATAGTAATAAAGAAAAAAGGAAACAAAGCTTATGTATATAGGGGGAGGGGATTACAGGGTGAAGGGAAGAGAAAAAATGAGAATCAAGTCATGTCAATGTCGAATGTGATGATGATGTGTATTCATAATGTACCAATAAAGATTTGAATTTTAAAAAAAGATCTGAATAGAGTCGGGTGGGCTCAGCTCTTCCCCACTGTGGCCAAACACTTGAGAAACAGCTCGGAGGAGAAGAAATGCATTTCTGCTCCCGGCCAGCTGGCTGAGCTGCTAGGACCCGGAGAAACGGGGAGAGCGGCAGAAAGGAAGGGCACTGACCAGCTGTGGTCCCAGGGCCCGTCGCTGAGACCCCCCTCCAGCTTCGCCGCAGCTCTACTTCCTTCCCGCTCAGTACTGCCATCAAGTACAGTCTCATCCGTGGATTCATCTGCTCCTGGGGTTCGTGTCCTTCTGTCCAGTCAGGTTCCCAAGGTCCGGGGTGAGGCTGTCATCTCTCTGAGTGCTCTCTAGACGTCATGGCCCTGGGGAGCAAGCCCTCACCACGTGGGGCTCCACACAGTCAGCCCATCACTGTCCTGAGTGGCGCCTGTTGCCTTCGGCCTCTGCGGAGTCCACGGTGATCTGGGGAGCCCCAGCTTGGCTTTCTCCTTGTGTGTTTACCTGCAGGCCTTTCTTCTGCCTGCCCTAGGCAGGGATAACAGAATCAAGAGGACTTCACCAGAGGTGAGAAATACTATGCAGAGATGTTCACTGCTCTTAAAACTATTGTTATCTTAAGATTTTAGAACAAACAAATCCTAGGCCAAACTTTTGTCAGTGGTGGCCTAGGAATACTGTATAATCAGAAAGGCACAGAGTGGCATTATTTAGCATTATGAAACAGACAGCAATTTTCTGGGCTAAGATAATAATTCTCAGATATTAAACAGACAAAGCAGCCAGAGAAGTAGAAGAGGCTCCCAGGAAAGTGGACAGATTTTAACAGGATTCTAAAGTCAAACTGCGTTGCAGTCTTCAAGGAAATAGGGTTCAGACACTGAAATAGTTGGACAGAAGTTTAGCTCACGAAGGGGCTGCAGGGCTTCTTAGTTCCTTCCAGTGTGAATTCACGATCTCGTGTCAGCTGGTGAGCTCCAAAGTGCTTCCACTTTGTCCAGTTTCTGCACACACTTCCAGCTGCACTAACATGATCGGTTCACGGTGGCTTTCAACCCAGTTCACAAGATTTCCCTCCTTTTGGTGCATGCACAGCCACTTCTCCTCCAGTATGAATGACTGCTGATCAAGTCACAAATAAAATATGTCTTGGAAAATTGAGCTTCAGTTCAATGTGTGTAAATATTCCTTGTGCACTCAGTGATGTCTGACATTATATACAACATTTTCCAAGCAGAGAAAACAATTGTCTTAAAGAGCGAGTGATCATCTTTTGTGGAGAGGTAATTATTTTTAAAATGTGTAAAAATCTCTCACTGTCTGCAGTCACATGGGTGGCAAACCCAGCTCACTGTCTCTCTGGCTAAGACTGTGTGCAAAGTTTCACATGCTGTGGCTCTGCCCTCCAGGGGTTCTGGAAGGTGAAGTTCAGACAGCACTGGACAAGGTCAGCGTGGGCAGTGTCCCGCTGGGGCCGGGCACTCAGCCGTCCCGGACTTGTGAAGTTGCCGCCCTCTGACTGTGGCTGGTTCTCAGTCCTGTGCTGTCTCACCCGAGGCTGCCATTCACACCCGCCCCTGCACTCTCAGCTCTTTGCCTGCCCAGCTGCCATCCACGCCTCTGTCATGTTCTGGAAGTGTGTCCCAATGCCCCGCACACCCAGCCCACTCACGCCTGTGATCGCACCTTGCTGGTACAGCCCCAGTTTGGCCCAATTTACCATCTGCTTCTTCCTCTGGGGGCCCCACTGGGCCATGAGGGCCTGAGGCAGAAGCTAGCTCTACTCTGTTTCCTGACTGCACTGGCCGATGTCCCTGCTGCCGAACAACTAGCTGATACGTACAACTTCACTGGTTCAGAGGGTCCTGTCCACTGAGGAGGGCTCCAAAGCAGGAGCATCGTAGCGGGAGTGGGTGGCCAAGAAAAGCCGCTAAACTCCAGGTCTCTGCGGTGCAGCGGGAGGGTCAGAGCCAGAGCGGAAGGGCCACGGGCCAGGCACTGTCCCTAAGACCACACCACGACTGCCACCTCCAGCGGGCCCTGTCTCTTGGCAGTCACTCAGCTGTCAGCTCCCAATGGACTCCTGGCAAACCGTCACCTTCCCAGGCCTCCTAAGACAGCCCCATTGATCATCAAGACAGATCAGCACCCGCACCTGCCCACAGCAAGCTCAGGTGAGTCTGCTCTGTCCAGGGGCAGCTGATGGCCGCATGTGGTGAAAGAACATTTGAAAGGCAGGTACCCCCAAATCTGTATCTTCCTGTGAATTAAAATATGCTGGCCTCACAAACAATAAATGACAGGTCTGGGAGCCCTAGAAGAGAAAAAAAAATATGAATAATATTTGCATTTATTATGCACTGAAATGATGATATTGGGAATATGTATTAGGTAAAATAAAATCATGATTGAAAATAATTTCACTTCTTTTTGTTTTAAGCTTTTGATGTGGCTGCTAAAATTTAAAATTACATATGTGGTTAGTATTGCATTTATTTTGGACACGTTAAATTAGCATATATCATTTGATGAATGACACGGTTCCTATTTAAAAAATAAAATCCATAGCAGAACTTGGCAAAATGTCATAGTTTAGAGGTGATCGATTCACTCAGTTGGCTGGTACAGGATGCTCTCTTTCCCTGGCATGGGAGCAGGTGCCCTTTGGTTCTGAGAGCTCTGCACAGCTGGGCACAGGACAGCCCTGGATCGCCCTGGCTCTCTGTCTTCAGCCTGACCCTATGTAACTTTCCTGCTTCCTGTTTGATGTGAGATAGGTGGTCACCCTAGGACAGGACAGCGGCGGCTCCCTGCCCCTGTGACTCCTCAATTCCATTCTGCCCACACTCTGATGCACAAGCTTCCTGTGCCCAAGCCGGGAGGTGAGATGCTTTGGGCCACGTTGCACCTCACACAGGCAGCGTGGCCGACCTCACTCCACTTTCCAGAGTAGACTTCTGTTTACAGCTGGTGTCTCACTGTACCCTCAGGTAGGATGGCTGACAGTCGGGGCTCTACTTATGCTCTGAGTCTAAGTCCTGTGGTTCTCGGGTGGCCAGGACCTCCCTGTCACATCTCCAACTGCCTCCCCACTTAGAGAGCTCTGCACACTGTGACCTCAGGCTGCAGCCCCACCCCACAGCAGTGCCCTGAACCACACATGCAGACGGCACCAGGACGGGCTCTGCTCTGATGAGGAAGCTGCGAAGTTGGCCTCCACAGCTCGAGTGTGCTTTTGCATGAGCTAGTGTCTTGCAATGTTTGTTTGACTCACTTCGGATCCCTCACACGTGTTGGTGGTTCCCATGACCGCTTCACTGTCACCATCTGCGGAGCACATTCTCCTCTGTGCCTTTGATGGTAAATGGGCAAACATCTGCACCAGCCTGAGAAGGCCACCTGGCCCAGGAATTGCACCCTAGATGTGAAGACCTGGATCACAAGGTCCAGGACCCAAGAAAGCCACCAAGAACAATACCAGTGATGGCGGAGGAATATGGATGGGTCATGACAGCACATTCCAACACAGGAATATGGATGGGTCATGACAGCAAGAGAGAAGAGAGGTGTCGGCTGCGCTGCTGAGTCCTGCAGGGCTAGGGTGCAGTTACCATGCCAACTTTGAGCTGAGCACACCGGGGCATGATGGGTGTCGGGCAGGGGAAACTGCTCTCAAAGCTGAGGGATTGAGTGGAGGAGAGGTGATTGCTCCATGCTCAGAGCTCCTGGAAAAGATCAGCAGCCACTTCCCAGTGACAGGGACGACCCGCCCTCCCCCTGCAGCCAAGTTCGGGTCAGGAAGTCCAGCCGCTGCAGCTTCTCCAGGAAAAGCAACAGCAGCCAATCTGCCCCTCCAGCTCTCTCTTTATGCAGCTGGCAACAATCCTCAGGTGGGTTTTCCATGCCCAGAACCATGCTGGGCATTTGGAGTTGGCTGTTCATTAATTTCCCACAGTATTTATGGCTTCAAATTGTAAGGTGTAGAACCCAGAAAATCCCAATGAAATAAGGAGATAATTAAATTCCTAATTATTAAGAGACAGCTTGAAGAGACAGTGAAGGAGTAATGGTTCAAAATCACATCCAGCAGGAAATACTGCAGTGTGGCAGCCGAGCTACACTGGAACGTGATGAATTTAAAGATATTTTCCTTTTTAACTTGAGTACAGACCCTTTCTTTACAGCAACCCCAAGTGGGAGGGTGAGCTCTGTTTGGATAGTCAGGCACCTTGAGAAAACAGACCTTCTCTATTTGCATGCAAGATGGAAGATCACACAGCAGGGCTCTGAATAATTATTCTGCTGATCTCAGGGCTCGAAGTAGAATGGCAGAGGAAGATAAAGTCACATGTTTCCTGGATGTGCATCCAGTGTGCAGGACTGAGGAGTGAAGCAGTCACTTACACCCCGGCCATGAAGAGGAACCAACGCCCCGACTGAGGTGGACAGTAACTTACTTGACAAGGCAGACAAGTATTGGGCTGCCGCTCGACAGACAGGTCGAGATGGCTGTAAGTAAATCTCATCTCCACGGGTATTTCCTCATAGATGCTGACTGACTTCTGCTTTTCAGAGGACGAAAGGTCTCCCCTGGGAAGTATCCTGATGATGGCCCTGGAGGCCGTCACAGGGAGCGATCTGCCCTGGAGCTTTTTGGTGCACTCTGATCCAAAAATCTAAGATTATTTTTCTCTAAAATAAGCTATATTTTAATAAAGCTTTAACCACACTCCCAAGGAATTGTGCAAATTGGCCGAAACCTGAGGCAGGCCCTGCCCTGTGACGCGGAGGTGGCGGCAGACTGAGGAGGAGAGTCCCGCGCCCCTCCTGGGGGCAGAGACTTTCTAGACGTTGACAGGGGCTTGGGCTTCTCAGCTGCACACACTTCTCAAACTCATGAAATCTTGAGATTTTGCATTTAGATAGATGTAAAATAGTAAAGTCTACATCAAAAGAAAAATGTGACACAAATATTGGTCTCTGATTAACGCAGTCAGTCCTGGAGCTTTTACAGGTAAATGTGCTGATGTCTGTGAGAGGTTTTGAGCTGCATCGAAAACAGGACAGCTGGATGGATGGTGGAAGGAGAGAAGGAAGGACAGATGGATGGCCGGACACGAGGAGTGGGTGTGGTGATACTGAAGGGAGCCTCTCTGTAGTGGGTTTACAGACACTTCTGACGAAACTCAACCTTGCTGTGTTTGAATGTTTGTAATAAAAAGCTGGAAGGAAAACCCCACAGCAGTCTTCCTGCCCTGCTTGTGAGATGTTTGATGTCTCTCTTTTCTTCTCTTGAACTCCCAAGGCACAGTGCCTGAGATGTGGCTGCAGTCAATAAAAAAGTGGTTCTCAAAGTATGCTTGGGAGCTCTGGTGACCCCGAGCCCTTACCATGACATCTGCAAGGCCAAAACCATTTCCGAAACAACGTCCATCAAGAAGCTATTTGCATTTCAGAAGTGTACAGTGGAAGTCTGCAGAGGCTGCATGATTGGAGGTACTGGTCCCGATCAAATGTAGAAGTACCTCAAGAAACTCACTGTCTTTTACTCAGCCAGATAGTAAAACACTTTATAACAATGTAACGCAATTCCATCCTTCAACTAATTTTTGGATGCTTTATACATCTTAATGTTAGCATTACATTAAAATACATCAACAAATATTTTTAAAATAAATAAGTATAAAAGACCATAGTTTTAATTACTAATGTGAAAAATACCAAATCTTAGCAGGAATACTCTTTCTGTGCAAATATTAGCTTAATTATATAGACAGAGCTGCAACCAGCGTTCTCAGGACAGGTGCGGGACAGAGGCGCTGAGGACGGAAGTCTGAAGCGTCTGCAGCCACCCACCTCCTGCAGCACAGGCTCCAAGAGCTGAGAGCCCAGGGCCCTGAAAGCAAGAGAACGAAGAGTGTCCACTTTCCCTGGCTTTAGGAGGCTGGAAGAGTTTGTGGTAGGAAGTACTTGGGCCTGAGTGGGTGTGAGATAAATATTTGCAGAAAACAAAACAAATGCACTATTCACAGTAGCTAAGAAGGAGTCAGCCTAGATCCCCACCAGAGGAGGAACAGATAGAGAAACGGAATATTTACACAGCGGAGTGCTATACAGTGGAGTGCCACGAAGAAAAATGATATCTTGCCACTTGCAGCAGAGTGGGTAGAATTGAGGTAGAGACCTAAGTTAAATCAGCCAGACCCAGAAAGACAAATGCTGAGTGTTCTCCCCCTACGGGGAAGCTCAAAGGGGCAGGTTGCATGTCTAATAGTGACTGTTGAGGCTGAGTGGTGGCGGCAGCAGAGAGAGGCCTGATAAGAGGTGACCAAGCACAGATGCAAGGAATCAGTTCTGTGGACGACAGTTCACAATCGCCACCTGCATGTTTTATGAATGATTTTCAGACAGGAACAACTCAAAGTCTCCAAATACAAATCAATAATGAGGAGAGAGATGCAAATCAGCCTGGGTGATCAGCACATGCTGTATTCATGAACTGAATTGTCTTTTTCTACCTTATAAATATGAGTAATTGTTCTTAGTTAATAAAAAAACTAAGACAATTTAAACAGATTAGTTTTAACTACTTTAATTTGGCCATTACATCTTGTATTTATGTGTAGGTTAGCACATTGTACCTCACCGATTTTTACAATAAATATCTATAAATACAAGTAAAGCAATGTCCCTTCTAATCACTGGTACATGTGCAGTTTCCTCTTCTTGTAGATTATAGCCTTCCTCAGGGAAGCGCACACCCTCTGACTGTCCTTTGCGATCACCTCTGAAGCCCTTACACCCTTGAATATTATGATCCATGAAGCCTCCAGTCACCAAGTGCCGAGGTCCAGGTGCAGCTTCTGAATACGGCTGGTCCCCTGGTACTTGAACCCAGTATTTATAATCTGATGTGATCCCCTCTGGTGTAGCGACCATAGGCTTATCTGATCAGAAGTCAAATGAGGGGATGTTTTCAAGGATGCTTATTTTGGCACTTGTATGTTCGCAGATATTAAGCAGGCCACACTTGAAACTATTTGCCCAAGAGGTTCATAAGAAAATTTCCTCAATAGAGAAATAAGAGGGATTTTCAATTAGTATGTCAAGTGTTTACAAGGAAATAGAGACTCCTAGACTCTTGAGGGTACTTGAAAACCATGTGATGGTGTAAGTAGTTTTAGTGTTTGCTTAAAATGTTATTTCTACTGCAAATTGGTTCAGTAGATTCTCTTCGCATGAAACACAAGATTCAACTTCAATGTGAGTTCTGACCTACCACGAAGATCAGGTTGACAGTGAAATTCTTACGCTGTGAGGTGATGCTCCCCACATACCTTGCTGAGGACAGTGCTGGACACAGCAAGGGGCACCCCAAAAGTCAATGGATCTCATAGCACTACAAGTTGGGAAGCAGGAGCTCTGCCCCTTCAGTCCAGACCCACACCGCCAACGCTCTTCATAGCAAACTGGTGGAAGGGGCATGGTGAGATCAAGGCCTGCAGTTTCACATACTTTCTGTAGCTCTGCAAATAGCACAGCTTCGACTTTGCTAAGAAAAAGCTGATGGATGAAATAGGCCTGGTTTTCAAGGACAACAGCTCGGAATTGACTATTCGTATGCTCGTGCTCTGATGGCAAATTTGCTGAGAATCTTTAATTCTAGAAAGAGCTGACAGAAATGAATTATGGACTGAACATGCATTAATACAAATTGCTTTCATTTACCACCCATTAACTTCAAAATGAAAAGATATCTGCGAAAGCAAAATATTTTCAGGTCTATCTGGGGACGCAATTACAGGGCACTGCTTTGATGGAGCTGCAGTAATGAACGCCAGGCCACTGCAGAAGCTTTTCTGTTATAGACCTCGGAACTGCCACCTCACAGATGACACTGCCGCTGGTCCTGCTTCCCAGACTTTCTGCTCATTTTGTTCAGAAAGAATTTTAGAAACTTCATCTGCCTCCTTCTAACCACAGTCTTATAGTTTTTTCTACTCTATTTGTTGAAGTTTATTGTCTGAATGGTCCATTGTCAGAGCACTTAAAGACTACAACTTTCTCATTCTTCTTCTCTGACTCTTTTTATTGCTAAGGTCCCAGAGATTTTTCCATTTATGTAGAATGTTATCTTAGCTACTGAGATGAAGTTTTGCCCTAAAAACTGCTATTACATTGCAACTTAGACCTTTCCCGTGAGTACAGGTGCAAGGTGACTTTCCCAAGATGCTGTCCGCCTTGATGATGGTCCCATCTCTTTGTCCTCTGCTGCCCGACTCTGTCACTAGAGCCCCTTCTCTGCTCCCAAACTTACCACTTCAGCCACATGGCTCCAGGGTCCTGGTCCTTGTCAGAGCCAGGCCGACTTTGCAACAGTGAGCCCCAACCTCGGCAGGACACCCGAAGGCAGGGCGCAGGCCGGTCTGAGTACCAGGTGCATGTGCGTGGCTGGCCCTGCCACCACCTGTCCCAAGCCACCCTCTGCAGACTGGGGGGCAGCCCCGCCACTCACAGCTGTGGGCTCGGCCCTGCTGTATGGATCTGAAGCTTGCTTTGCCCCTGACTTTAGATCTAACATTTGTGCTGACGCTAGATAGCTGTGCACCCGTGTCTCCCCTGACTGACCTTTGACCTCCCTTCACTCTTGCCCAGCTCCCACTCACTGCTCTCTCCCCGCCCTCCTGCCTGGACCCTCGCTCTCAGGGCTGCAAAGTCACCCTCCCACATTACCTCTCCTTTGTCAGCAGCAGGGGGCTGAGTGCCTGTGTCTTAGTCTGAGCAGCCCGCTGTGACCAAATACCATGGATTAGGTGGGCTACAAAAAATGGAAATGTACTGCCATCTGTCTTGAGGCTGAGCCATACGAGCTTGGAGAGCCACAGTTTGAATGTTTATTGGCTCACAGGCGGGGCCTTCTCGCTGTTGGCGCAGGGTGGGAAGCTGAGAGGCCTTCCTGGGCCTCTGTCTGGCATGAGTCCCGCTGACAAGGGCCCAGCCTTCGTGACCCGATCATCTCCTCGGTGCCCCCGCCCCCACCCCTTCAAGTTGGGTGTCAGGACGTCAGCATGTGAATAATGGGGGGACACAAACATTTAGCCCAGGGTGATAAGAGGCATGGAGCTGGGGCTATCTAGCACGTGTGATTTCCTCTCTCTACATTTTCCAAAACCTGTGAAAATTTTAATTCAGTGTTTTCAAATTATAGTTCAGTCCATGGAAGAGAGAAAGGGTAGGAAACAGATCTGAGAATTCGCATCGAGGTACTGAAGGGAGACACACAGTGAGCGGTGACGTCGGTGAAATAAAAAGACACAGTACCGGCAGCGAGCCGCGTGTTCACTCTTCACAGACGGACTAGGTGGAATAGTCCTTTCACTTGGTTTGTGTCTTTATTATTTATTACAGTAAATACAAAACGTTATTACTGCTCCTAACAATTTTCTTTGTGAGCGCTTCAATTCCCCGGTCTCTTCTATTCCTCTTAATTAAATTCACTTCACCCAATATTAATTGATTATCCACTCTGCAGCTTTACTGCCGCCACCCGGGACACTGGCCCGGGCCCAGTTCCTGCCTTTCAGAAGGTTAAAGACCACAGAGATTTGGACACTGGGCAATTAGGATTCACTTTAATAAAAAGCCATAATTGGGCAAAGCCGAGCTGTCTGGAGGTGCCAGTGTTTGGGTTTTCTCCTGTGTGGAGTGGATTTGGGAGACAGGGCCTTCGGGGGATGAGTAGGTTGTGAAGGATAAGGCATCCTACCTGGGGATGCTGGCTTCACAAGGGAGGACCCTGGAGTCCTGTCCCTCCTACGGTGTGAGGACAGAAGGCAGCACAGAGCAGAGGGACCCCCCGAGCCACGGAGCGCCAGTCCGCCAGCTTCTTTGGTATGGGGACTGAGGCCTGCAGGGTGTGAGACTACACTTCTGTCTCTTAGCAGCCTCCCAGCCTTCGGGACTCTGCATGGCCACTTCCTAGGATTTGGGGAGTGTCTGTCACAGGTCACAGGTTGACCTCCTGGCCCCCAGAGTCCCTTATTAGGAGACGCAGAAACTTAGGGAGTGGAATCTAGGCGACGCCCTTAGGTCTCTAAGAGAGTGACAGGAAGGACATCTGAGGCCAGGCTGTCCAGTCCTTCCTGCTTGTGACGTGAGCGATTATTCCACCAAACCTTGCACTATCAGCTGCAAGCACAGGATCCTCAGCTGGTGACTCCAAACTTCTAACTACAAATTCTGGCCCACGCTGAGTGTCCTGGAACCAGGTGCAGTATAGCAAAGCTCCTAGCACTCAGCTGGATGGAGCGGGTGGGTAGTAGGGCTATCTGGAGGAAGTCCGGTCTGCATTTCCAGGGAGACTACTCCCCCAGTCTCCCAGCTGCTGCTTTGGAAGGTGTTGGCACATTACTGTGCCCTGTAACACTTACGTGGGTGCTTGCCTTTTGCTGGAATCCCTTGTATTTTCATTGCCCGTGCAGCACCATGGAAATGCACCTTCAATTTCGCCTTCCCATTCTCCACGGATAAGAGCTGGGTCGCATTGCCCTCTTAGAGAAAACCATGAAAAGCTACATCATGGGTCACCCTGATGTCCCTTTTCTGTTTCAACTGTAACAGATTAGCACCAAGTTAGTGGTCTGAAGGGACACAGACTTATTATCAGAACAGTTCCAGAGGTTGGAAGATTCCCTGGGCTGAGCCCACAGGTGGCCGGGCTGAGTTTCTTCTGGGGCTTTGGGGAAAGGCCCCCCCACCCCGGTGCTGCAGCGTCTGATGCTCCTGCTGCTCTGCTCCTGGATTTTCTTCCTGTCTCCAGAGCCGGCTCCGTGGCCACACTGTTCCCATGACTAAGTCTCTCTGTCTTCTGCCCCCACATTGAGGGCATTTCATGGTACCAGGCATACTGCGTGGTCCAGAACAGTCTCTTACCTTAATGTCCCTGGTGGGCAACCCCCACTGCCTTAGCCCCCTTTCCCATGTCACCTAACATGGTCACAGGTTCTGGAGATGAGGACCAGGGTGTTTTTTCAGTACAGGGAATTGAACGTGGGGCCTTCACACTGAGCCGAATTCCTTACACCAATTTAAAATCTTGCTAGGCTAATATGCTGCCCGGACTGGACTTGAACATGGAATCACCCTACCTCAGCCTCCAGGAGTGCCGAGATTCCAGATATGTGCCAGTGTTCTTGGAGAGTGGGTATTATTTTGCCTCCCGCACACTTAGGATCCCTTTTCCGTTTGGATTCTGGCACCCCAAATGCAGGGCATGTGCAGGCTGCAGTGAACCCTGCTTCTCCTTCTGGGCTCATCGCCACTTGGGAACCAGCCTGCTTCCTGAGAACAACCGGGAAGCTTGAGGAAAAGCCCCTAAATTTGCTTACTGGCAACTCATCCACAAATGACAGCCCAGTGTCCCTGAGAACTGGTTGAGCGATGCCAACATCCGGGGAACCCCTCTCCTGATGGCTTGACTCCCATGACAGCTCCACAGGGCCAGGATCCGAGCAGGAAGCTGTGGTCAGGTCTGAGCGGCTGATGGGAAATGCAGGCCACAGGCTGCTCAGCTTTGGCCTCAGACTCAAGGTTTGCTGGGCATGAACTTACTCCTGTGTCCTTTGGATGCCTGCTGACTTTTAAGCAGCTCCTTGCAGACAGACATAGGGGGAAGGGAGAGGCCATCAAACAGATCAGAGTCTGGCAGAGAGGAAGCGCCCTCATGTAGGAAATAGTACCTGAGATGAAACATAAAATATCATGTCTCCCAACCTGCTCACTGTCTGATAGGCAGAGCTTGTGTTCTTTAAAATTGAAGAATGAATTCTAGGAACAACTGAGATTAAGGGTAGGAAGGTCGAGGACATAACTATTGGGGGCCGGAGGGGTCCTGAGTGGGTAGTCGGGGACCTTACTGTACAGGGAAATTTGATAGAGCGAAACCCAAATGGGAAGAAAGTAGGCCACTGCTACGGTCAACCAGTGGGATTACAAGTCTAGTCACTAAGGTGACAGAGTCACCTGGGAGATGGCGGGTCCAGAGGTCTCTGGTCAGCCCCCATAGTGACTGCTGTCTGTCACAGCTTCATCAGGCTGGCGTTTGTTCTGTGAGCAGGTACACGGGCCAGGTCATCCCGTCTTTACCTTGAGGCTGGTCTCTAACAGATGAGTCTCTGGACACAGTGGTGATGTTTCACCTGGTGCTGACTCTCAAGGACCCAGCCCCTCCCGGCCACCTGTGATATTTCTACCTGACTTGGCACCTACAGTGTGAGCTCTCCTGCTCCCTCGCTAGATGGTTTCTGAATAAAGAGAAACTAATCTCCTCTTGTAGCTACTTTTTGTAGTAAAAATGATTATAATCTATTCTCTCAATAGTTTTAAAGTGTACAATGACAATTTATGTTAAGCTTGATTTGGGCATTATTTTAAGCAACATATACATATATCAAACATCTCATTCAATGTTATGAATAGGTACAATTTTTATCTGATAGTTTAAAAAGACAGATAAATTAAATTCAGCTTAGAAATCAAGAAAATGATTGCAGCAGGAGATCTGAGGTATTTCTGCACTTTCTTCATACTTAGTACCAACTACTCATGAGCAGTTACTGGGCTTGGGGGGAGTCAGATTCCAAAGGAAACCAGCAGATGAGACAGACCAGAAAGGCAGCCACAGCAAAGCCTGGTCTCCTTGGGTTACGTGATCTGCGCAGGCTGGGAGGTAGCCCATCAAGGTGAAGAGCTGAGGCCTCCAGCCCTCACCCAGCATCACCTCCAAGATCCCCGAGACCTGACCATCACCAGGAGGAGTCTGAGCAAGGCTGACTTTCTGCGAGCTACAGCACCACGACCACTGACCAGGCCCTGGAGAAACTTACACATGGTCTCTGATTTGGGGAGTTATAAGTGTGCAACATAGATAAGAAGCAGTGTAATGCTGACAACGCATCTGTGTGGGCACACCAAGGGACAAAGCTATGAACATTAACAGTGGGCCGGAGCTGAGTTTGTAGCTTAGTGCTGGAGCACACGTTTAGCATGCCTGAGGCCCCACCCAGCTTCCTTCACAACAACCAAATAAATGAATAAATCAGTAAATAAATAAGAAATATGACTTGTAATCACTCCAAGCTGCAATAACACAAGTAGCCATCCATAGCAAAAATAGAGAAATAAATTATATTCATATCGAGGCATACCACAAATAAAAATGAACAACGAATGCATCTGCAGCTGGGTGAAAAAGGGCCATCGCTGTTTCTAAAATCTGTTATGCAAGCTGTTTTGGGGACACAGGTGCAAAAGACCTAGGACCTGGTCTCCAGTGACCTTGCAAGCCTAACACAGCTGTGAGTTTCCCGAGCAGAGTCTGAAGAAGGAGAATGAGCCCTGGAGACCTAGACGTGATCTGAGTGCTGTCAAGGTCTTCAGGATGAGCTGGAGTGAGCAGAAGGCCAGAAATTCCTGGGTACAACCAGTCACAGGCCCCAGTTTTCCCAGAGTCCTTCTATCCTTCAGTGTCGACAGTGAAGGGAGAGACATATTGGATTAGACATTGATCTTCTTGTTAATGGACCTACAAAAAGATTTTTTTTGTTGTTTGCTTTCAAAATCAGTGTCATAATATTAATTTATTGGTGCCTGGGACAAGCAAGTCTTTGGCTAATCTCACAACAATATCCATGAATTTCATGAATATAATATTGAACAAAAAAACTATATTCACCTATATAAAAAACTATATTCAACTATATTCAAAGTGACGTACTAGACGATTCCACTTCTATAAACTCCAAAAGCCAAGGGAAGCTAGTTTGCAGTAATGGAAGTCAGAGTGGTGGTTTCTTTCTGGAAGGAAGGTGTGAATGCTGATTATGGGATGGGAAGCTCATCCAGAGGCTGATTCTGTTTCCTTACAGGGGGTTCTTGGAAGGATGCCATGCCTACGACTGTGTATCACAATCTAGAGTTATTTTAGAAACGTTATATGATGTTCCTATGTATCTGTGGGAATACCATTAAAGCTGTGTACAGACAAATGTATCTCAGCATGTCCTGGGTGACAGTAACTGACCTAGAAATTTGTCTGTTTTAAAGTAGAAGAGCTAATCTGAAGACAGACCTGCCATCTGATTAGAGAGCTGGGGTAGTGAAAAGACACCTCTTCTATTTTTTAACTAATTAAGCCTATTGGTGTATTTTAGATATATGTGATGATCACAATCCCCAGAGGGAATTTGTACTTCTTCATGATGCACCTTGATTCTTCTTTCTCCATTCCTCTCCCATTCCTCCAACTCTTCTTCCCCTCCTTATTTACAAAAGCTGTTTCCATTTTTCCTTTTTTCTCCTTTTTACTTCCCTCCTTCCTCCTCCCCAGTAATTTCCCTTCCCATTTGAACACTTCCTTCCTATTTCATCACATCTTTTGTCTGTTCTGGTCCTTATTCACACTTTGGATTTCTAACATCAGAGAAGCAATATGAGGTTTATACTTGGTGTCTGATTTATTTCACTTACAGGGTATGGTGTCAAAGTGCATCCTTCTTTATAGCTGAGTCATATTCCACTGTAGGAAAAAAAACACATCTTCTACATCCATTCATTAGCTGATGACTATTTTGGCTGTTTCCATGAGCTATTATGAACTATGCTACTGTAAACATGGGTGTTCACGTATCACTGTGGAATGATGCTCTTCCACTCACTCCAGAAAGAGAGAAATCATCAACAGAGTGGAGGATCAACTCATGGAATGGAAAAAACATTTTCCAGCTGTTCTCTGGACAAAGCACTATTATCTAGAATATATAAAGAACTCAAAACAATCAGACCCCCAAATTTAAAGACTCACTCCAAAACTGGGCATCTGAAGTGAATAGACATTTCTCAGGTGAAGAATAACAAGTGACAAATAAATATATGAAAAAATGTTCAACATCATTAGTCACTTCAGAGATGCGTGACTAAAATAACCCCGAGATTCCCTCTCACTCTAGAAAGAGTGGCTGCTCTCAAGAAATCAACTAATAACAAATGCTGGTAGGGTTGTGGGGAATAAAGATCACTTCTCCATTGTTGGTAAGAATGTAGACTTCATGTAACCACTGTGGAAACAATGAGGAGATTCATCAAAAAAATAAAACTTTTCTATTATTTTGCAGGCTTTTTCCTTGCAGCATCCTTGGAGAAAGAAGCAGAAAGCAGTGGGTCAGAAAGCCTCCTCAGCCGGGCTCTGTGTGGGGCACTGTAGAAACTGCCAGTGTCCCGGCTACTCAAGTCTACAGCTAGACACCACTGATGGCCAAGGCATTAGGTCTCTTCCAGGCCCCGAGCTGCCACTAATTGCTGAAGTCTGATTCTCCTCGTGCTGCTGAGAGCCACGTAGAAGCCAAGCTGGGCTGAGCAAGCAAGGAGGCCTCTAGCTTTGCAGTCTTCTTGGATTCAATGGGTGTGGAAATAAGGTCCTGAAAATGTCTCTTTGCAAACTGCTTTCAGTGTGGCCCTGGGTGCCATAGCCAGAGACAGCAAGCAGCATTCAGCTAGTTTTGTTTTTGCTGGGCTGGAGCCAAGGTGGTACCTATTCCAGGTATCTGGAAAGTGATCAAATCACAGGGCTGTGGCTTTGCAGAGCCTAAGAAGGCAACTCTAACCCTTGGCTGATTGCAAAAACACTGACCTTAGAATTACTTTATCTGCTTCAGGGATAAATTAGGGTGTATGAACTTCATTATGTTCCATTTCCACAAATTAAATCTCTCTTGATTCTGTTTTGCTCTTAAAAGTTATGCAATAACAGCTCTTTGTTCTCCGTGAGGTTAATGTAATTTTGCTAATCAAGATGGAGAAGCTAAAGCTCTTCTACTGGGTTTAGGCATCCTCTGCATACTGCAGTAAACATGCGGGTCCATTAACTAATGGCCATTTCTTCTAGCAAAAATAAATAAAAAGGAAAACCTCTTGGGAAAATTGATTTTATCAACTCAAACACAAGTGTTACACTTCAGTGCTGACACAGGAAACATCAAGAAACAGCAGTTAGAGCATTTGGTGGGAGAAAGTGTCACTGCAGCATCCGTCATGTTTTGAGATGGAAAAAGTTCTGCTTTGATTTCTTATTTTTAATCTCTTCTCCAGTGAGAGATGCACTGGGAGCACAATTTGCATCTCATTGATTTGTGGCTCACATCCGAGTGCAATAACTGCCTCTTCAGGAAAATGGTTTCTTTCCTTTACCTCAAACCTTGCGCTGCGTGAGGATGGACGGCCCTGTGCACCCTGCAGCACGGGAAAAAAAGAGGTATATTGAAGTTTTGTTTTCCTTTCAGTCTTCACCTCTTCTTCCCTGTGAAACTGAATTTTTAAAATAGGGCTAATATAGAAAAACAAATAAGCAAGAAAAAATTCGCTGCCTAGTTTCAGTTCTGGTCAGTGTGGGTAGCACGGTCCTTCCAGGGGACAGCAGGTACACTGGACTGTGACGTGAAGGATACAAAGCTGCCAGGTGGTTTCTAGAAACTTGTCAAGGCTTCCTGTAATCAACACACACACACACACACACACACACACACACACCCACACCAAAAACATACACATACATACACACATTTCCTTCACCATGCAAATAAAAAAGGTAATTTAGTTTCAATTGATCTTTAAGAGGAAAATTGAATGTTATGGCTTGGTCTCAATGTCTCCCAAAGCCTCCTTCAGTTCTAGGTGGGGCTTTTTCAGGGGTGGATGATGCTAGAGTGTGTGACCGATACTTGGTGCAATTTTAGGATTAAGGGTTCAGAGATTACGAGTGAGTGATTATTAAATTCGTCTACTGATTTGTTTGGCAGTACTCTAATGTTAATAGCTTAGACAGAATCAAAGAGGGGCAGAAAGGTGTTGCTAAGGTCTTTTGCTCATTTTGCTATCTTCCGCCTGCCAGCTCATCACTGGTTCTCCTCTGCGATGTCCCTCTGCATGTGCCACCCTGCCTTGGAGCCCCTGATCTGGGCTGAACCCTCTATAAACTATGAGCCAAATAAAACTTTTCTCCTTTTGCTCTGGCTGTTGGATTTTGTCTCAGCAATGAGAAAAGTAACTAAGACAGAATTTGGGACCGGAGAAGTGGGCTCATTGCTGCCACTGTCCCCAGGAAGATTTGGGACTGGTTTGTGGGAAGAGTTAAGAAAGGTTCTGGCAGATGGGCTGAAAAAGTAGAACTGGAAAACCTGAGGCTGTGCTTGATGAGAGATTCTGGTCAGAACTCAGAATGCTGCTAAAAATGCTGCTGGTAAAGATCAAGCTCGGGAGGTTTCCACTGGAACAGACTTGTACTTGCTACTGCACTCAGGAACATGTGTTCTGTGCTTGGCAGAAGTTTGTTTGCATCTTGCTCCTGTCCATGGACTTTTCCTGAGACTGCAATTAAGGTCAGCTGACTAATTAATCTTACTGAAGAAATTACAAGATAGCTTAATGTTGGAGCAGTGGCATAACTACTGTTGGGGGCTTGTAGCCAGATATATGTTGAAAATCAAAAGCAAAGAGCCCAATAGAATGATTTACAACATGTCTTTGGGAAGGAAGATAGATGAGGAAGTACTGGTAAAAGTGTGGATTGCAATTACAGAGCAGGGGAGAATCTGATCGCTGAGAAGGAAGAGGACAATCGAAAAGATGTCCCAAGGACCTGCCAAGAACCTGCAGGGCTCCTTCCTTTGCGGTCCTAAAATTGCAAAAAATAAGCACTTTGAGAAGGGGGCCACAGAGCCCCTGTTCCAGAATGGTGGTGGTCTCGGGAAGTGGTTCCTCATGATTTGGGTCATAATCACAGGACCCCGATAGAGCCAAGAGGGAATGAAGCCTAGCTATGGCTCCTGCTGGCAGCAGCCCTTGGTATCATTCATGCAGTGCTGGCTTTAGGTGCACGTAGAATGCAAGAGCTGTGGGGTCCAGAAAGCTTCCACCCAGATTTCAGAAGGCATGGGAGGCTGGGTGGTGCCCCTGAGAGACAGTGTGTGGAGCCAGAGGTGCAGTGGAGACCCCAGAAGTCTGGAGAAGCCAAAGGGTGGATCGTCTAAGGAAAGCTGCAAGGTGAGAGCAGCCCAGAGAGAAGCTGTGAGAGCCACAGCCCTGGCTGTGCAGCCACTCGAGCCCTGTGGAGTTCAGATCTGACCGCAGACTGCCTTAAACGCTGGATGTGGAACTGCAGGACTTAACGTCGGCCCTGCTGGGCTTTGGGTTTGTTTTAGTCCCATTCCATTGTATCCCCTTGTTTATAACTTTTGGGGTGGAAATGTCTGTCTTGTGCCACTGAATACTGGAAATGCTTAACTTTTCTTTCATCTGTATGGGGGCTTGTAGCTAAGAGTCTGCTTTAAATTGAAGAGTCATCTTTGGCCGAACATTTTAGCCATACTGAAACTGGTAGGATTTTGGCAACTCTTCAAGGTGGACTAAATGCCTATTATGTTAAACGTTGTACGTGAGTCTTTGGAGGCCCAGAGACAGAATGTTATGGCACAAAGACCTATGTAGTCATAGGTGGGGCTTTTCCGGAAGTGGCTGAATGTAGAGTATGTGATTAAATCATGGTAAAATATTAGAATTAAGGGAAAGTCATTATTAATTCAGTTCACTGACTGGTTTTGGGGCCGCCCTAATTCTGGTAGCCTAGAAGAGTATAAAAGGGGCAGCAAGTAGCTGTTAAGGTCCTTTGCTTGCTTTGCTCTCTTCTACCTGCAATGACATCTCTCCTCTGTGATGCCCCTTTGCCATCCACTCTGTCTTGCAGCCAGCTGACTGTGGACTGAAACTTCTATGACCTAAGCCAAACACACCTCTCTTGTGAGAAAAGTAACTAGGATCATGAATAAGGATTTATGTCTGTTTTTTGAAGCTAGTTGTGGCAATTTATTTCCAACCAAATTAATTCAATAATTCAGAGTACATTTCAGTTACACATAGTGTAAGAACAGGGGGAGACGAGCACAAGCCACAAGGAGAAGAGATGTAAATGCAGAGGCAGCAGCACAGGGCAGTGGTTCAGTGGCTCAAGGAATCTACCTCCATGAAACACACAGCAACTCGCTCACACCATGTCAGGACTAACCACCTCTCATGGGGCCCCACCTCCCGCTCCTGTTGCAAAGGGGTTAGATTTTCAATTCACGCTTTTCAGGGGACAGATTCAAGCTATACCAAATGCTGATGCCCGCCATGAGTGCAAGCAGCCCATGTCACTGGCACCACATCACAGCTGGCCCTTGCCACTGTAGAAGGATCCTTTTATTTGGGGCGGAACCATCTTGACTTCAGCATATGGAAGCTCATATTTTTCCATTTTCATGAGAGTTTCTTGTCCTACTTCTTTTTGCACTTCACCCAAGGAGCCTGAGCAGGCCCAGTTGAGAACAGAGTGTCAGTTTCTTTGTGTTGTGCCGAAGCAGCTCCGGTCCTCCAGGCGGTGAGAATCAGCGCTACAGGAATAACCTGGCCACCTTTCAGAGCTGCCTGGAAATCTTACAGGAGTTCCCTCACTTCCAGTGTGTGACCTCTTATCTCCAGTCTGCTTATTTCTGTGGCCTCCACTATTAGAAACCTGCTTTCAGCCACTGTTGAACATCTTATGATTTCATGGCAAAAGTCCTATTGAATTGCATATCTTCATTAAGCCTTTAATTTAGTATATTATAGTAAGCTCCAAGTAGGTCCAACCCTGGTACTAGGTGTGAAGGATTTAGCAGGGAAAGAAGCAGATGAAAGTTGCTGCCCACAGAGAATTTAAATTATGGGGTAGGGAAATCAGTGAGAAACCATGCTCCTAGCTCACAAATATGGCAACAGCCTAATGTGGGTCTGTGTCTCACTAAAATAAACAATAAAATCAAGGACCAAGGAAATAGGGAAGGGATGTTTATTAAGACAAGAGAAATAGCTCCCTACAGCTGGAAACAACCTGAAAATGAGTTGCCAAGGAGTTTTTGTACCAAAAAGTGATCAAGGCTCAGACCATTTATGTCAAACTAAGGTCAACCTGCAGGACTGAGACAAGCCATCAAGAGACGGGCAGGTGAGAAGTCAAGGCACGCAGCAAGCACATGTCTGCAGGTGCCTTTTGGCCTCTATCCTGCATAAGTCATTCATCAGAAGAACAAAGAGAAGGAAAAGCACTTTCCAGATGGGTAGGAGCAGAAGTTGTCAAAGTGGACATCCATCACCCTGCTAATTACAGACTTGGACTTAATTAGACATCTGGCTCTTGACCTCCGGCTCCCATTTATCTGACCAAATCCTGGTCATTCTGATTCATCTGTGGGCCCAGTTCCTCCTTAGCTTACTGCTATCATCTACTTAACTTGTCTGTTTATAATAATGACATGTTATTTAAATCAAGGAGAAATTCGGAGTACACCCGAAGTGTTCCTGAGGAGGAAGGTGAGGACGATGGGTTTGTGGGCCTGGCTGGAGGATGGAGGGTTGTGTGGGTGGGAAGTCCAGTTTTAGCACGCTGTAGTCAGCTGAAGGCTTTGGTTTTACTTTGTGCAAGATGAGAAGATATTATAACTTTTAAGAAAACCAATGTCAACTTCTGACATTGTGTTGCAAAGCATGACTTGGAATCCTCAGTGGAGATCCACTCAGAGGACAAAGGTGGACAAAGGAAGCACCACAGGAGGGCACAGCAGGGACCAGTTCTCAGTGGAGAAGGGGAGGGACCGCGGTTTTGAAAGTGGAAATCACAGGGTTCCATGAAGGCTGGATGCAAAAGAGGAGGTCTGTGGCCGGGGTAAAGCGCAAGGGCAACAGCGTTTTCTGAGGTGGAAAAAGTTTGGGGAGTAGGTGTAAGGAAGAGAGGGAAGACCTGGGTTTGTATATGTCAGGTTTGAAATGCCTGCTGGATGAAATCATGCCCTGAATTATGTTTCCTTAAAGGATATGTTGAAGTCATAAACCCTGGTATTCACAAACACAAAGTTAGTGAAAAATGTAGTTATTGCAGATATATATATATATATATATATATATATATATATATATATATATATATATATAGTTAGTATATAGTTAGGTTAAACTAAAGTCAGCCAGGCTTTGAGTGGGACCTGACTGCAACGACGGCCTTCTTTTTAGAAGACCATGTGACGATATAGATCCACAGACACAAGGGCAGGACGTGTTTGCTCTTTTCTTTCAGGTAACGGCCAGCCTTGCACCCACAGTAATTGAAAAAGTAGATTGAAAATCACCATGTGACTCTATGCTGGCTGTTCAGAGGCATCTGATTTCTTAACTAGGAGTAGTTTAACACTATAGTTACCTGAAGCAGTCTCCTACTGCATATTCAGATATTCCTGTGCAGACTAAAGAGGCAGAATTATAGAAAAGATTCATATTTAGTCTTTGGGAAATAAATGGGACAAATTCAGCTTAGTTTTGCCTCAGCACAAACTGCTTAGCTGTTTCTTCTCCTATCCATTTTCTCTTGGTAATATCTAATATTTTTATTACTCTTTTCTCTTGGACTTTCGTACTTATTTTCATCTCCTAGAAAATTTTCCAAATTTAAGTAAGATTTCAAAATGTACTATGACACCTGTTTTTTGGAATACAGAAAGAAATCCTCACCCAAATTATCTTGTTCCTCTGTACTTTCAATGTAAACAGAACATTGATTGGAATGGAAAAACAAGAAAAAATTGAAACAAAAATCTAATTTTATATTCAGTGAGTAGAATCCACTCATAATTGTCCTATCTTCCCCGATGTTTCTATTCCTGTCCTAGGCAAAGTCTCCAAGAATTTTTTATGTGCACTGTATCTAAGGCCAACAAAGAAACCTTGTAAGCCATCCTATTTTCCCACCTAGATGAAGAACGCCAAGAAGGAGCACATCCCCAGGTACCTTGGCAACAAAAAAAACTTTAAAAGCGAATTGCAATTATTTCTTCAATATTTATTCAAAATGACTCAGAACGTGCAGGGCATGTGGCAAGAAGGGAGGCGAGTCCAGGCCTCGACACACCAGAAACGCGAGTGACAGAGTGACACATTGGATGTTGTGTGTCTGATCTTCACTTAGTGGCCACCAGATGATGTCTATGCTCTAATCCTTGGGTCCAGGAATGTTCAGTTCCAAGAGGAGATAGAATCAAAGATGTGGACTTTAGAATGGAGGGTACATCTTGGGTAATCTGTGTGGGTTCCACATAACACCAGGGCCCCTAAATGTGGAAGCGGGAAGAATCATTTGAGAAATGTAGAGGGAGAGGGAGCACGAGGTCCAGGTGTCCTTTGGGGTCCAGCTGGCACCAGCAAGGCACGGAGACCTCAGTCCAGCCCAGGGTGCTGGATTCTCCAAACGCCCTGCTGAGTAGGAGACATACAGTCCCCGAGTCTGGGGAAGAGAACAGCCCTCTGCCATCCCGACTTCAGCCTAGTGAGGCTCATGCTAGACTCCTGATCTCCAGTCGTAAGAGACACCAGATTGTGTTGTGTTATGTCAGTGATGGTTTTTAGGTCACGCAGCACATGTGCATTTCAACAGCTGATGAGCCAAGCTCCTCACCAAGTGTGTGGCGACGGCACACAGAGGAAAGACAAAGGGAAGGACGCATCAGAGCTAACATCAGATTGACGTATCTACTTCAAATCTTTATCAAGTCATTTATCATAAACACAGATTAATCACCAAAACACATAAAACAATTATGCTACATGAAGGCGCACTTTTAGATACATCGGCCAGGCTGGATTTTTCTTTTATCTCTTATTTTATACTTTATTTGTATATTGGGTTTCTCATATAAAATAATATTTAGGTTGCAGTATTTAAACTTGAGCATCTGACCTACTTCACCTTAAAACAGTCTCAAGGTGCACCCACTTCCCTACACAGGACCCCAGTTTATCTTTCTCCTGACAGAGTCGTGCTCCTCTGTGTTTAAACACTGCATTCTCTTTATCTGCTCATCTGTTAGCTGCTTCCAGTGTGAGCTGTGCTGCTGGGGACAGGACCTGGGTCTATGACTGTGGCACTGTGTCTTCAGGCTTATGAAGCCACATCGAAAGAACTAACTGGGTTAAGTGAAATTTTTAATTTTAGATTTTTGAGACATATCAATACTAATTTCTGCAGTGGTTGTACCAGTCTACACTCTCACTAGCAGTGAAGAAGAGCTCCCTCCTGGACTCATCTGCAGCTCCTCCCACTTTGGTGGCTCTGATTTGTGGAAGGCCACCATTCTTCCTGATGTGGGATGGAATCTCAGAGCTGTTTAATTTGCATTTCTCTCTCTCTTTTTTTTTTTTTGAGACATGGTCTCGCTTTGTGGTTCAGGCTGGCCCTGAGCTCAGCCTCCAACTCACATCACAGCAATCCTCCTGCCTCTGCCTCCTGAGTGCTGGGGTTACAGGCGTGAGCCACCATGCCCAGCGCTGTGGTATGTGGTGCTGATTGCTGCTGGGCATGAGTCTCCCTGTCCAGTATGTTATGTGGTTACCAGGGATCGAACCCAGGTCCTTGTGCTTGCAAGACAGGTGCCAGAACCACTGAGCTAAATCCATGTCCCCCCCCCACCTTTTTTTGAGACAGGGCCTCGCTTTTTGTAGTTCAGGTTGGCCCTGAGCTCAGCCTTGAACTCACAGCAATCCTCCTGCCTCTGCCTCCCAAGTGCTGAGATTACAGGCGTGAGCCAGCACACCCGGCACTCCTCAACTGGTCAGTCATATTGAGCATTTTCTCATGTATTTATTGACCATTTATACTTCTTCATCTGAGAAGTGTTCGTTCCCTTCAGTTGCCCATTTTTTTTTGATTGAGGTTTTAAATTGGAGGAATGTCTAAGTTTTTTGAGTTTTTTATATCTTCTAGAAATTAGTCTTATGTTGGAGCAGTAGCTGATAATATTTTTCCAATTCTGTCTTTTCATTCTGTTGGTTGTTTCCTTTGCTGTGCAAGAGCTTTTTAATTCAATGTGAACCCATTTGCTTATTCTTGGCAATATTCTTGTGCAATGGAGGTTCTGTTCAGAAAGTCTTTGCTCATACTTAAGTTTTTAAGAGCTTTACTTATTTTTTCCAGCAGATTAAATATTTATTTTAATATTTATATCTTTGAATTATTTTGATATTCATTTAGTGCACGGCGAGAGATATGGGTCTCAGTTCAATCTTTGGTATGTGATTAGCCTGTTTTCCCTGGATCATTTGTCAAAAAAGCTCTCTTTCTTCTGAATATTTATATTTGGCTTCTAGACAAAAGGAAGACCTTTATATTTGATGCACAGTTTTTCAAGGTGATTCTAAAGGTCTGAATTCATGGGCATTGTCACAGTTATTTGCTAACACAAAATTGGAGTTGCTGGAAATCGAATCTTTGGGTAAACGGCATCACTACGGCTAACTGACCATGCAATAGAAATAGTATCCATTTGGGCCAGGAATTAATAGGTTGTCTGTTTTATTGCTTTCTTTTATTATTTCCCTACTTAACTGTTACTTTTTTCCAATAAACATGCTGTTTTGGAATAACAATGAAAGCATTCCTCCTACCTTGTCTTGTATTTTGCTGCAGGAGCTATAAATCTGAAAAGCATTTTTCTCTGTGTTCAGTGGCAGTCTCTGAATTGCTAAATTGGTACAGTTTTTAAGCCCGGTAGGATTTGTAGGTCTTACTGAGTGTCTGACGTGAACTCCTGATCCCCTATGTAATCTTCCCACTGGGCCTGTGCGTCTGATCTCTTTACCTGTTGTCTGGAGTATGGCAGGATGACTTATTCCAGAGACGTGTGTATTTTTCCAGCCACAGAAAGT
This sequence comes from Petromus typicus, assembly GCA_004026965.1. NCBI lineage: Eukaryota > Metazoa > Chordata > Mammalia > Rodentia > Petromuridae > Petromus > Petromus typicus. Next base: position 31,645 of record PVIR01002957.1, on the reverse strand, counting down.
AATTGTTTTCAGAGATGACCAAGGATAGCTCCTTTAAAGAAGCCTCGCAGGAGACATTTCAGCCCAGATGGAACTTATCCTCTTTCCACTGTACCTCTGACTTTCGGACACCCTGCCTTTCTTTTTGTCAGCAGGTCCTGCTTTCTTCTGAAGTTCTCTTCTTGTGCCCCTGGAAATGTTCTAGCACCTTTTAGCCTAATGTATATAGCATTTGAAAATTACTGGCTTAAAAGCCTACAAAATGCAAACTTCCTTGCTGGACTGTTCCTGGAGTCCCCATGACCCACTCTGGCCCCTGGCAAACACGACCTCTTCACTCTCTGTTTCTGTCTTGTATGGACTGTCACATGGTTGGAAAAATGCTGTATATAACCTTGTCAGACTATGTGGGTTGTTATCTTTGTGAGGCTTTTCTGGCCGGAGAGGGTGAGGCATGGAGTCAGTCGCAGACCCTGGAGAAAGTTTTTTTTAAACCTCTCCCTTAAGATTAGGTTCTTTGGTTTAGCAATGTGCTTCCAAAACTCTTCCTTATCTTTTTGTGAGTCAATAGTTCATTTCTTTTTAATGAATGTATCACAATTTGTTTATGCTTTTCGCTATTAAAATACATCTTAGTTGCTTCCAAGTAGTACAGTTACAAACTATATAATCTATTTTGTATGAGAAGAAATACCAATGTATGTTCAAGCCAAGAAGAACAGAAACTGTGCTCTTCAGTGATATATGCAAAGAAGTTCTATATCTTGTTTTATTTTGATTATGTCTTTTCTCTAAGAGTAATGCTAATTCTATACTTCCCTTTGCTTAACATTCCATAGAACTTGTCATGTAACAAACCATGCAGTAAATTTGGAAATAATCAGGGTTTTTTTCAGAAAACTTTGTAAGGAGAGAAACATTTGAGACTCTGACGCAGAGCTTCTGACCCAGGCTGTCCGCTGGGTGCTTTGGGACGATCTGCTCATGGCGCAGCTCTCTGCTCTCCAACTCGGCCTTCTTGTTGCACCTCACCACATGGCTGGGGGCAGCGCTCGAGGAGCCTCTGCAGGAAGAGATGGTGGCTTCAGTGGGGTGGGCGCTGTGTGGGGAGGTTACATTTTCAAGCCCATTCCAGGGAATGCACACCACTGCTGTGTCCTAGAGTCCAGACAGTAAAGCTAAATGTTGAACCGCTTTGAAGGAGCAGATTCGCCAAGTGGATAATGAGTAAAATGTCACAGTGGGTAAAATGTCATAGTGACAGCTTTGAATTTTGTTGAAGAATAAGAGGTTTCAGGGCCAGGGATTTTGCTCAGTGGTTCTGGTGCCTGCCTTGCAAGAGCAAGAGCCCAGGTTTGATCCCTGGGAACCACATACAACAATACCCCTCAGGCCCGAAGTGGGTGGGGCGGCGGCATCCTGGGTTCTGCAGTGTGCTGGAGCTTCCTGGTGTGACTTCACTTGATGCACAGGAGTCCTGGGCTACAAGAAATCAAATACTGAGACATCTTCACTGCAACTCTCACTGTCCCATTTTGGAGACCGCAAGAAGTGCTGATACCAATTCTCATCCAAGGAGGATCTAGTTATCTGTGATGGAAGCTGTGCCTGGTTATGCTGAGACAGCCACCCATCCTTTCCAAGACAGACACCAGGATTGTGCTTGACATCCAGAGGGCAGCTGCAGCAATTTACATGCACGATTCTGTCATCGCCTATAACGATTTTCTCTTCTGTCCATGTGGGTGTAGACATGTCAAATGCTATGCCATCTTCAGGAGAGTTTTTCCCAATGGAAAGAGAAAGGGATACCTATATTTGGATGAGTTTATTAAAAAAAAAAAAAACAACACTGTCCTTATCTTAGCACATAACTGTGAGATGGTCACTCCGATGTGTACCTCCTTACCCAGCAGGAGTGCCTCCTGGGACCGGAGTCTTAGCTCACACAGTTGTAACTGACTCATGAGCCCTCACTGGGTTCCAGCTGGAGATGAAAGGGTGCCCTTGTGTTCCTGGTGCTTGAGCCCTGACTTGGTGCCAGCTCTTGGGTAGAGCCCATAGGTCGCTCTCACTTGCTTCTCTGGAAATGTGAAGCTGTTTAGTTCCTCCAAAACCTCCCTTTAGCTACAATTTTTTAGAAAATCAGATTTTCATATATGATACATTTCAAAATGGCATTTTGGGAATCAGGGTAAACAGCTCCTCTGCAGGCTCAAACTGCTTCCCTCTGGAGGAGCATCTCCGCCTGGGTGTGGCCACATGTCTGCAATCCCATCATGAAGTCTCACCTCAGTCCAACATCTTTATCCCCACAGCCCTTCACAGTCAGCCTTGGGCTCGGAGCAACCACATGTTTCTCTAATGGTGACAGTCATTGCCTCTGAAAGAATTGTCTCCCATTTAGGGCTTGCAAAGGGCATTAGAGGGACAAGCAGCTTGAAAATCCCACTGTCCACACATAGAAGGTGTGGATTTCCCTTCTTTGCATTCAGCTCAGAAAACAGGAACCATAGAGGTATTTCAAACAAAAGACACTTGGGTCATGTCTTACATAGTCATTAAAGGTCTAAAAGGCAGGAAAGAATAAGCCGGGTACTGGTGACCCATAGGTAATAATGCAGTAAGGGAAGCAGGCAGCTAGTACCTCTCTATACCAGGGAACCCACGAACGAGGTAGGTTATCAACACTGAAGCTCAAGGGCCTCCCTCAGCCCTGCTGTCCAGACCACACTAGGGTCTTTCTCCCATCTATTCACGCACATTCTACAGGAAATGATGCAAGAGTAGGAGGTGGGCTTTCAGAGCTCAGTCCCAGCAGTTGGCGGTCAGGGCTGAGAAGTGCAGCCTCTGCCACAGGAGTCCGCAGCTGAGCCTCAGATAAACGGAGCCAGCCTCACTCACAGCGGGGAAGACTCAGCTCCCCAGAAGGTGTGACACTGAATATTCCAGACCTTCTGCAGGAGCATCCCTCTTAGATTGAATCGTAAATTTCATCACTACCAACAATTCTTGCCTAAAATTAGGGGGAAAGAGGAAGGAAGAAAACTACCTAATATGAAAAGAAAAATGGTGCTAGAAAGGCAACACACAGCTCTGGGCTGGCCCTGGCTTTTCCTGAACTGGGAAACAGTTTCTTCTGACAAACAGCAGACAGAGGAGCAGCACCCCCTTTTTCTGTTCTTTTATATGGTCCTGAACTTCTTTAGATAACACAGGAATGTCTGTCTTCAAAAGAGCTGTATAAAAATGAGGCTACATAAATATTCTGAGAGTGAAGTGACCTTTCGACCAATTAATCTGTATTGCTTGGAATAGAAAAATAATGTAATAAAACCCTGATGCTGTATTTTCCACCTCTCATGTAGCCCCTCCCCCAGTTATGAGCCCATGCTCCTTGTGCGTAAACATGGTGTATGTAACTTAAGTACCTCATTTTAATAGCCGCACTTTCTTTCCTAGTTTATGTAAGACCCCTGCTTTGCTTGGAAACCATTTTGGAAGCCATTCCAAGTTGGCCTAGGCTGACAATAAATACTTTGCCTCCATAACTCCTGAACTTGTCTTTCATTCTCTCGGACTGGTTTGATTTATTTTCTGCTGCTTCACTGTAATGGCCACCTCTGTCTTTACCACTGTCCACCGATCCTGTGCCCTGGCTCAGGACACCTAAGATCTTTTTCCTGGGGGAGTCAGTATGACCTAGAGCTTTCTGGTCAACTGACCCAAGCTGTTATTTGTAAGTGATTCTGCCTTTGCCTTTAGGACAGGGCGTTTTTCCTTTCCTTCCTTGCCTCCTTCTTTCTCTTCTTGCCTACCTCCTTCCTCTCTTTCTGTCTCTCTCTCCTTCTTTCTTCCACAAGAGGATAAGAGCTTCGAAATGAGCTTTGGAGCACACGCGGCTGAGAACAGGTCTCCTTCCTGGGCTGACAGCAGGACTGAGTCCTCCTCGAGGTCAGGACCATTTAATTCCAGCAGAAACAGCCATGCGTCATTCCAGGGGGTTGTTACGATACAGCCCTGGTCGCTCCTCCTTGGGAACTGCCAGTTGGTTTTGTGTCTCCGTGGCCAGGCTGGGGGCCCACAATCTTGCTCAAACACTTGTGGATGGGTCAGGAGGGTGACTCTGGGTCCGCAGAGCATTCGGCTGGAGTCAGTCAGGAGGCCTGCCGCTAAGCAAGGACTGGTCCACGTGAGAAGCAGGAGCAGGGCAAAAAGACCCGGTGAGGAGGATGCACGGCCCTTGCCTGACACTGAGCCCTGCTACCAGTCTTTTTCTGTTTTAAAGAAAACAATATATTTGGTATAATTTTTATTTCTTACGTTTCAGTGTTTAGCACGTAATGACATTCACCTGGGGGCCGGTCCATGACACAGCACTTCTTATTTCTTCACTCTCTGTCTTGGGGGCCCTTTTCTTTTGCAACGGTCGCATCGTTCTCAGGCCTCTGGACTCAGCCGCAGCATGGTGTTCGGGGTCTCCAGCCCGTGGTCCCTCCCTCTGGAACTTCCGGGGTCACACTGCTGGATCTGCGCTTTGCTGACCACAGATCGCAGCCTGGTTGGCCTCCGAACCTCCTTGTAATAAACTGACCCTCCCCACCGCCACGTGCTATTGATTCTGTTTCTCTCGGGAACCCCAGCTAATACAAGAGCTAAGCCAGAGCTGGTTTTGGGGAAGCAAGTGAAGCATTTGCCTGAGGCGCAAAATTTCAGGGCCACCCGCAGACCGTGATCGAGGCAAACAATACTTTAATTCACTGTTTGGAAAGTAAAAAATCAACATCAAAAATCCATTTGGAAAAAAAAGTAGTCAGACTTTAAATACAGGCAAAATCTAACAGAAACTACTTCATATTAGAGCCTGAGGCAAAAGGAAAAATATGGATCCTTACATTTAAATTTTTGCACATACTCTTTTTAAATGTTACTTTTTCTTACATTGGGATCTGTTGAAAAATTACCGAGAGGCTGAAAGTAAGAATGTTGAAACTTACAGCACAAATTTGCAGTATTTTAACTATGGTGAAAGCAGGATTTATGGCAATATTATTTTCCTGACATTAATGGAAGGAAATTCACCAGCTACACTTTAAAAAACAACTTATTCCTTTACCTCGACTTCAGCTAGGAGAACGTCTGTGTTAGTTAATTTCAAGTCTCCGGTAACAACTCTAATCAACTCCAGTTTATTCACCCATCTTCATTTAAACTTTTTCCCATTAGATATTTTGACATCAATCTTGATTATTTAAAAACATCGAATTAAAATATTTTTCTCCATAGCTGAGACTTTGGTTCATTTGTTTGCTTTCAATTTTATATTCGAGGCAAAAACTTATATTACTTATATTACTCTACTGAGACCCTCATTGGATGGGACATGAGGAAGGAGGACCGGAGGGAAACATTTCCGTCCGTCCAGTCGTTCCGGGGCGCAGGGTGGCGTCAGAAGAGCCGACTTCCGGTTTACCCCTGAGTTTCCGGGTCTGTCTGTGTCTTCTGTGGGGAAAACCACTCCACTGAAGGTTCACCGGCTTGTTGAATATGGTACTTCTTACTCAACGTACCTCAGAATTTGAGATGCATCCTAACTGGACCCCTGACTAAAGACAGAGTAAGTTATCTCACCATTTATCTGACCGTTTGTTTCTGCATCGTTTGTGGTCAGCACCTAGACAGCCATTGGCACCAGCCCCTGGCCGGGTGCCCCTTCCTCTGATGCTGCTGGTTTAGAAGCCATGGAGAGGAGATCCCGCGATGGGAGGTGGTGTTAAACACACCCACAGGCTCTTGCTCAGCCTGCAGTTCCAAAACGTGCCTGTCTCCAGGATGATGAACCACCTTGCAGATGGAAGGGCTTTCTTGTACCCAGCTGGGAGCAGCCATGAGGACAGTGTGCCAAAGGCACAGGGCCCTGGGAGCGACAGCCCGCAGATCCGTATCAGAGCTGTGAGAGGGCTCTGCGTTGCTGAGCCCAGCATGCCTTACCCTTGTGCCACATCGCTGCCCTGTCACCCATGCAGCCAGGACCCAAGAGAGGACGCCATCCTGTCTAACGTGCTGGATGGCCCCTCTGTAGAGGATCCCTGGGGAGGTGTCTGGAAGTGCTGCCGCCTGGGAAGCCCTCCTGGCCAGCACACAGGCCTCCCACCTGCTCCCTCCTTGCACCCTGACTCCAGTCCCCACCCGTTAGAGCGGGGGACTCGGAGCACAGTGCTCCGTGTCTTTCAGTCCAGTCAGGAGCAGGTGGGGAGTGAGTTCCACCGCTCCTGGGTCTGGGCTCAGGGAGAGGTTTCCTGCCCAGGCACCTCCACTGCCCCTGGATCTGCTGGTTTGTGGCATCAAGCAAGACAGTGGGTTGCTACAACAGACAGAAACCTCACGGCCCTCATGGCTAAACCCGCCACCATGTTACCTGAACAGGATTAAACACGTTTGTCTCAACCCTGCACCAGTGTGTCCACAGTATGAGTGATTCCACAGTGCTGGCTACCTTGTTATTTAGCACTTCATTTGTGTGGTGTATGCAACCACACTGCACTGACCAAGAGGCAAATCATGTTTACTTTCTACACTGAAATGAGCAAGTAATGTAACATAAATAAATAATGAAATAATATGTTATCCATACATAATTCATGCAAAAGACTTTGCCGTGTAAAATGCACAAATAAGGCAGTACTGAAAGCAAGCAGAGGGTTAGCAGGGAGGGCCAGCATGGCGCAGGCCAGTGCCCAGTGCAGGTCAGGGTCTGGTGCAGGCAGGCAGATGGCCTCTTCTTCATCAGGAGGCCCAAAATGAGGGATGCAGAGCACAGACCCAGGCACAGGCAAACCACACGAAGACATTCCAGCTGAGGCCTGTGTCTTCCTTTTCTAAGGCTGCCCAGGGTGAGGGGCTTAGGCAACTCCAGTTTAAATGTTCCATTTCACAGTTGTGCAGCCGGAAAGATGCCCCGGATTAAATCTGGCTGGCGCCTCTTGAGGACTGGAAGGCAAAACGTGCCCATGTCCCTCCAGCTCCTTTGGCAGCTTGTAGGTCTCTGTGGTGTGCATCGGCCTCACTTCCCGTCTTCTGTAAGGCTCCACACCGGGTTAGGGCAGCTGAGTGGCTGAGCTTAGTTCTTAACTGTGACGATGGCTCTCTGAGAAGGTCATGCTTGCTGGTCCTGGATGGAACCTCCCTGTCTCTCTGCTGAACAAGACTGCACATAAAATGCGATCTCAGTTGTGATGTTCTTTGCCTAAGTCTGGGTCAACTCACTTGCCATACCATTTTCTTCATCATTAAACACTATTTGGAAGCTTCTGTCCTGAAGTACATGTGCTGTCTCTCGTTTCTCCTCTTCCTTCTCTGGGCAGCCTGACACTGGTTCTTGTGACTTCACCAGTCTTCACCTACAAGACTTTGGAATCTCGCTCTGCATTTCATGAAATTAACCTCCCCAACAAAATCCAAGAGGCTTCATTACTCTTAGCATCTGAATCTAACATTGGAAATGTCAAAGAAATGAGAGCCACGTCTGAGTGAAAGCCCAGTCCTGAGCCAGCCCAAGTGCTGGACGCCAGGCTTGAAGGGAAGGAGCCTCCTCTTGGTTCCTGGCTTCTGGGGAAACTCTGGCCGTGGCTGGACAGCCACACAGGATGGGCCCAACACAGTGTCTGGCCACAGAAAGCTGCTCAGGCCACAGCCATCAGGAAGCTGAGGCAGAAAGAGATAGAAGGCAGGTGTACCTCCCATCATGCCCCAGACCTCCCATCATGCTCCAGACCACCTTAACCCACCACCCCGCACATTCTTCATCTCTGAGCTTCTTACGGGATGAACTCCCTGATGAGCACATGCTCCCAAGATCCAGTCACGTCCCTGAGTCACCTCTGAGGGTTTGGGGAACACTGATGATCTAAGCTGTAAATATTTTATTTTAGAACAGTGAGAGATTTTTAGAAAATTATGAAGTACAGAGTTTCAGCACGCCTTGCTCAGAATCCTCCCAACATTAATCTCTACACAAATATGGGACCATACCTCTGAGATAGTTAATGAGCCAATACTCACACTCATTAACCAGGGTCTGTACTTGATTCATGTGTTCTGGGTTTTCACCTGATATCCCTCTTCTGCCTTGTGCCACCCAGGGTGCCATGTGAGCTGTTGTGTGTCTGTCCCTCGGGGCTGGTCCTGAGTGTGACAGTTGCTCTAACTGTCCTCATTTTGGAGTCCAGGTCAGGTAACTCGTGGGATGCCCCTCGAAAGGCTCATGCAGTGTTTGTGACTGGCCTGGGGTTGCGAGTGTCCAGTAGGAAGATCTTAACTATAGAAATATGGACAAGCTCTGGGAGGGACATCTAAACACAATCCATAACTGCAGTGATTCTCTCCAAGACAGGACAGTAATTAACTCCTTCTTGATGGCAAAACCTCTTTTGTTACCCTTTGAGCACCACTGGCTGGGGCAACACCCTGCTTGGTTGGGAAGCTGCGTGTTCGCCTAGTCCACGTGCCGGAGGCCTGGACCCTGATGTCCCTCACTGAGCATGGTGACCTGTGAGGGTGCTGTGGACAGGACTGAGTCTGGGGCACCACTCTTGGAAGGGGTTGAAGCCCGCTTGTGAACATGGGTCAGGCCTGCTAGGACTGAATTATTTCCCACAAGACCCGGATATTATACAATGAGGTCAGCTGTCCCCCCTCACTCTCTCTCCCACTGTCTTCATATGCAGCTTTTTACAAGTGTCTCCTCTCTGTTGTGTTGCAGCCAGAAAGACTTTGGCAGATGTGACAGCCATGGTATCTGGATCTTCCAGCCTCCAGAATCAAAAGCCTAATAAACTTTTATTTTTATAGAGTCTCCCAGCTTCAAGGTTTTTGTTACAGCCACAGAATATGGACTAAGATAATTCCTAAAACACTCATCAACATGCCTGAACATTTTCCTAATTCCACAAGCCTCAGTGTGGAGGCAAGAGACCACCCAGACATCTGTATGAGGACCAACATTAGACCACTGCCAGGTCTAGACAAGGGATGAAGTGACCTGCAGTCCAGGAGTAGGAGCCCTCTGAGGAGCACCTAGGCTGCATCCAGGCAACTGGGTTGGAAGGTGGATGTAGCCCTCGGTAAATTGCTACAAAGCAGATACTGTTAGCAACTTGGGACAGACTTGCTGAGAATATGGAGGAGTAGCATATATTTGCAGAGTGGGTGGGGACTCAGAAGACGCTTCTGTGAATAGATCAGGGCCTCTGGACACTCGGCATCTGTCTCATAGCATTGCTTCAAGGCTCAGGAGCTGTGGTAGGGGGGTGAACGTGTCCCATGCGTTCAGGAAAACACGCGTCAGCATAGGGTTACTTTCCAAATCTTCACGTGCTGGTATTTCTGACCTTCACCTGTTTCCTTTAATTCTGCTTGAAACTTAGTAGTTCTTCTTTGCAATCAAGCCTATCTTGCAAAACTTGCCAAACGGAATCACAGAGCTCATACCACCACAATCTGCCTCGCAGCCTCTTTTCCCAGGAACATCAGTTTAGCTCATTGAGCAACTGCCTCCAGCTTACCAAAGATAATAGTGTGATGGAAGTCGCTGCCCCCACGTACAGCAGATGAGCACTTTCCCAGTCTCTGCAATCTCCTACCTCGTTGCCTATCTTGTAGTTCCAAAGCCAACACCATGTGTAGTTTCACGGTGTAACGGTGTAGGCCCACTTCTGGTAACTGTACTAGCAATGTTCTGCTGTGATTAAAATGCATAAGAAACTCTAAAAATCTGTGAGTCTCAGCAGTGTACCTGTTCGTCACTCAGAGGTCTGTGAGTTGCTGGACAGTTTATCTCAGCTTTAGGTCAGATTTAAGTCTGCTCTGATCCTTAAGCTTAGTTGAGAACATCAGAGATTTTCCTTGGCTTGCCATGTTTCAGCGTTTCATAGCACTTGTTCCGAATTTACAGAATAATGCACCCTTCACGCAGTGGTAGGAGGTGCCATAGGTTTGCACAGAGCTCTGATCTGAGCCTGGACCTGGCTCTGGATTCCTTCCTACCTCTCACATGGGGACTGGAATCGAGGCTGGCAGGGGCATTTCCTCTGATTTTGTAGGTCATTTTCACTTGTCATGTTTTCGGCCTCGGTGTGCTTTTATCATGTGTTAGTATCTCACTGTGGACAAACCACTTACAAAGAGAAGACTTGGACCTTTTGAGCAAGAGGCAAGTGAGAGCCCCTGTTCTGTGACTCACCCAGGTGGGAAGGTCAAAGGTGACATGGGATGAACCTGAACCAGTTGCCTCTGGCACCATTCCAGGCTGTCTCCACTCTGAGCACCTCTTTCCGTGGGACACAGCTTGGGAGAATTCAGTCTCGGTGTGGGCAGCAGAACGGCAGGAAGTAGTCTTGGTCACTTCCTCTGAAAATTCTTAACAAAGAACTGTAGTAAAGCACCGGAAGTAAATAGTGGCCCTTCAAGCTGAGACATAGTGACATTTCAACCCTGGGGGCTCCAGACCACCCTGTGGCTGTGCTTCTGTCACGGTGGAGAGGCACCTGTGACCAGGTGAGGTATCGTTACCCCACACACATGTGTTGGGGTCAGTGACGAGCAGCAGGGTGAAGGACAAGGTTGGCTCCTGGGAACACAAAATGCTTCGTGAGGACTGTGACTTCCACCAGAGCTGAGGCACGACTTTCGATGTTGGGAGCAATTCTGATGGCAGAAAGCAGCCAGAGCTCACAGCGACAGTCACCGTTTAATCCAACTGAGTCACGAAATGTCAGTGCTAATGGAAAGTTGCTGCGGAGACATCTGACTTGCTGAGTGGCTCGGAATCTGGAGATGGGCTCACGTGCAGGGAGTTGAATACTCAAAGCCCTTGGAGTGACTTAAGCCAAAATGCTCAAACTCTGCATAATTTTGGATTAAACTGTATGGATTCATTAAGATTTGGATTGCTTGTTTCAGTGTTTTAGAATGGCTTTCTCATATAATTAGGCCAAATTTGTACATCTTTTTCTCTAAGGAAGGGCAATTATGTTGTTGATAATTTGTTTAATGTTGTAAACACTGTAAGAAGTCCTGGCGATTGTGTGCTTTGTGAAAGTCCTTTACCCATATTTATTGTTTTCAAAGAGACATGTTTTAGGGAGTTTTGTTCCATATTTTGAGGCACAGCTGGAGCAGCAAGACTGGAGACCCTGAACTGGAGACCAGAACCATCCTTGGACTGGCGTGGGCACCAGCCTTGCCAAGTGCAGGGCACACAGGATAGTGAGTGCTTATCAAACAGAGTGACATACAAGAGCAGGGGCACCACGGGGCACCAAGGAGAGACTGCAGAGAACATGCAGAGGTTTCAGGGTTCAGGAGGATATGGCTGACTTTGCTGTCCCACAAGACCTCAAGAGGAGGTGACCACCAAGCTAAGAGCGAAGGACAGGACTTTCACAGGTAGAGGAGAGACGATGTCAGAAATGAAAGCCTAGGTCTACATGAGCAGACTGAGGGTCTGGGTTGTGAAGATGTGGCTCCAAGGTATCAAATCAAATAATCTATAAGTTTATCCAAACAGATTGTCATAGCAGTGGAGGAACAGTACTAAGGCAGAGGCTGCTCTGACCTCAAGGCCTGCACATGTCTTAGAGATTCAAGTCTTTTCCTGTGCAAGCAGGGGCAATACAACGCTCTCTTGCAATTTTGGGTGTCAAAAATGAGAACAACCAATGTGCTATTGGACACTGTCACACTGAGCTCCAGTGCTCAGTCACTGGGGGTACTGATGTGTTTGCCGCTGAACACATTTCCAGCTTATAATGGTTGTTGGACCTTATTCTATCGTAAGCTGAGGAGCACTTGTACACCATGTTTATGTGTGTAGTGAGCACAATGCAATGCTGCACAATGAGTACAAAACATAATCAAAAGAATAAGAAAAAGCAAAGTAGTGAGCATGCTTCTATGCTATCCATGAAGAGCTTCCTGAGTTGAGGAGGTGAAGGTGGTCACAGGCATTGGGTGGGGAGTGAAAGAAGTGAGAACGAAATTTAAAGATTGCGGCCCTTGAAAGTGTGTCAGGAAGAGGGAAACCGGGACAGGAAGGGCTCACTTGTAAAAAGAATCTGCAGCCCAAAGTGACACAAGACTATCTTGGAGTTGCATTTTTTCAAGTGGATGCCTCTATTTATGCCACAGACATTCCTGGTGTCTGCATGAACTAAATCCTTGAAGTAAGCAACTTAATCCTTTAATGGATTTTCATAGGGGGTGCTGCATTTTAACATTTAGCAAAGAATTTGTCAATCTTTTGTGGACTTTTCCTGCTTCCTGTAAACATTTGTGAGTTTGTTTCTGTCTTTCATACTCTTGAGTTTCACTGTGATGAAGTCAGAGACAGGTTTTTGATTACGTACCTTGTGGAACAAGACTCTTTGAGTATGAACTCGGGATATGTCTCTTGTATCTCAGGGACATTCTGAGCCATTGTCACCGCACACACTTCCTGCTCATCCCTCCTTCCTGACTCCAGGTGTCTCAGTGTAGTTTTTCAAGGTGCCCACAATCTCTTACCATTGTTTTCCTAATTTCTATCTCTTCATTACTCATAGATCAAGTTCAGTTCTTCAGTATTGTCTTTTAATTCTCTAATCACTTTTTCTGATGTGTAGTATTTATCCTGCTAAACATTTATTTTTTAAACTTCCTGATTTTCCACAAATCTCTTTCTGTCTGCTTCATATCAGTCTTCATGTTTTGTTTGATCATTTCCATCATGGCTCTAGAGATGCCGTTCCTGCTCCTGGGAGACTGTTTCATTCTTGCACTTTCCTTGCCATGACTTCTCCCCTGGTAGAGATCAGACTTCAGGGAACAGCATTGCTTTTCCTCCAGTGTTGTGGGATTTCCATCTCCACGTTCAACTCAAATGGATTCTGGTGCGTGTGCGTATCTCATTCTTCTCCACCGGCACACAGACACGGCTGCATGCAGGGGCCTCGTGTTGGTCGCTGCTCGAGAAGGGCGTTGGGTCCACAATCTGCACCGGCAAATGTATCTGTGCTGTGTATTCTGGTCTGTATCTGGGCTGCATTGAATGTGGTGATTGGAACCATCTCTGCTAGCTAAGGTTGTGCTCCTTGAGTATGTCTTTGTAAATGTCCTTCCCTCGGAATGGTTGGCTGGGAAGAAAGTGCAAAAGGGAAGGCACCTGGACTCATGTGTCTCCATCACTGAGCACTTCCGATTCTGATGCTTCTGAGACAGGATTGAACCTGGGAAGTTCCCAGCTTACCTCTCAGAGGTCTGTCTCTAGGCGGTGCAGGCGCCACCCTGAGGGACCCTCTATTCATCTGCATTTGTTCTCTTGCTGTAATTAGAGGGTGAATTTGCCTGTTTTCTCACCTGCACATGAGTAGTGGTGAGGCTGGCCAGTCTCAGTCACCTGGGAGTTGGCTGTCGTCAGAGACTGACAAGTGTCTTTGAGTGGCACTTGGCTCACAGGGCAGCTTCTTTCTCCACACCTGGACTTCTGCCTTTCAGGTAAATTGAATAAGATCATGCCAGGAATAAAACTCTTTATTTCCCTGGAAGTGGGCACCAGGGGGAAGTTGCTAGCTCTACATAGAGGTTGTTTACATTTCAGAATGGGTAAATGTTAAATATTGAAAGGACTTCATGATATTTTGGGAAATTAGCACTCACCTGAGACATTAAAAATGAGCACGAGATGGCTGCATTTTCTGCTTCCTTTGCCGAGAGAGGTTTCCCGGCTAAGCTTTCTCCCTGCGGCTATATTGCTTTCCTGTCACTCGAATGCTGCTGGCTGCCCACTCTGCAGGATGCCAGGCAGGACTCCCCACGTCTCCATGTGCAGGGTCTTCATTTGTCACTGGGTTTAGAGATGAGGTGACAGCGAGGCCCAGACTGTCTGGGGACCCTCTTTGCACTGTCCTTTCTTTTCCCTGAAGTCCTTGGACTCGGTCTGTTTCTGATCTTGGAGCTCTGGCTGTTGGTGGCACATTGTGGAGCACAACTTGTCAGCAGGCAAACCCCCACAAGGTGCCAATTCAAGGGCATTCTTAGAATCAGCCGTGGGGAAGCATGTGGGGGAAGAAATACTTCAGTGGCAACAGGCACTGAGTGCTTCTACGTGACGCTGAGTGTGTGTGCTTTGTAAACAGTTTGCGAAGATAATAAATCTCATGAAAATGGGATATGCTTTCTTATACCATGGGCCTTGTGGGCAGAAAATTTGAGGCAAGAAATTAAGATGTGAGGTCCTCAGTGCCACAGTTTCAGGCACTCAGTGGTGGAAATGAAGAGAGGGGACACACTCTTGAGGTCAAGGACCTCAGCTACCCCCTTTCTCTTCCCAGCGTCAGCTCGTAGTTTGCAGTCACTGGATTTGGGGTAGATGAGAACATGTTTCCCACTCCTGGTGTTATTTCTGTCCCACTCATCTCTCCAGCTTGTTCCCACAGTTTGGAGCTTTCTACTTCTATTTTCTTACCGATTAAAAGCAGGGAGTAATTTGCATCCCTCTGTCACTTGGGCTGTGCCAGAGGAAACAGACTGGGTAAGTAGGGTGCAGCAGGGTCCTGCAGTGGTTCCTGGAAAGAAGGCTCTGGGAACCATCAGCTAGCCCTCGGGTCCACAGCTTTTTGTGACCAAGGTGTGACCTTGAGGTTTTAGAATCTCTATTTCCTTGTGAACCAAACTGGACATGGTTTTTGCATGCGGCAGAGCCTCCAGAGACACCACCTACTTGTCCGTGGGCTGTGAATAAGTGCAGCAGTGGCACTGGAAACTGGACAGAGGCCCTCCAGGAGTTCCTCTGCCTAATTCACCACATGGAAGAAACACTCACTGGAAGAGTGAAGGAATCTTATTGCCCCAGCCAGTGAACGAGGATTATTTAAGCGCCATTACAGATCAAAGGACGCCAACCCAGGACGTAGCCATCTCCTAAGGGTCCCTAATATTAGGAAGGAAGAGACTTGCAACAAACACTGCCTAGACAGCAGGCAAGAAATTAAACCAATATAAGCAACGACAAAGGAACTAAAATGAGAAAAAACTCAAAAACCCAGATACAAAGATCACCCCATAGGGGAATTCAGGGAAAGGAGAAATGAAGCAAACTGAAGCTTGCTCACCAGAATTCTCTGAGACAGAAACAAAAGCAGAGCTAATGAAATGGAAATCAAAACTGATCTCTGAGATGAAAACAGAGATAGTGTCCAAAGCGAGTGATATGATTAGTAATGCTAAAGAAGAGATGGGGGACATGATAGAATCTGAGGTAGCAAAAGCTGTGGAACAGCTTCAAGCAGACTTCCAGGGGATCAAAAATGAGAATGAAAGTTTGCAAAGTAGAATGAAAGTCTAAAGCTAGATCTATCTCTTTCACCATGTACTAAACTAAAATCAAAGTGGATTTGAGACCTAAATATGAAACCAGAAACACTAAACCATCTGCAAAACAGGTTATGTAGAACTCTTGGAGACACTGGCTTAGGGAAAGACTTTATGAACAAAACTAGCAGAAGGGATCAACAAATGAGATCTTATCCTATTAAAAAGCTTTGACACAGTAAGAGAAACCACTAGCACAGTGAAAAGACAACTAGCAATTTGGGAAAAAAATTTTACCAGCTGTTTCTCAGACAAAAGGCTACTATCTAGAATGTGTAAGGAGCTTTAAAAAAATCAGCCCACCCCCATTTAAAGACCTATTTCAAAAATGGGCATCTGAAATGAACAGACACTTTTCAGAAGAAGGAGTAAGAGCATCTAAGAAGCATATGAAGAAATGCTCAACCTCACTGGTCGTTCGAAAGATGCAGGTGAAAACAACACTGAGATTTCATCTCACTCCACAAAGAATGGCTGCTATTTCAGAATTAGCCAGCAACAAATGCTGGCAAGGCTATGGGGAGAAAGGAACCCTTCTCCACTGTTGGTGGGAAGGTAGACTGATATAACCACTATAGAGATCAGTGTGGAGATTCCTCAAAAATTTAGAATTAGAAGTCCCATTTGACCCTGCTATTCCCCTGCTAGGCATATACACAAAAGAATTAAATGATTCATATCACAGCCACATTTGTGCACCCATGTTCACAGCAGCTCAGTTTGTGATAGCTAAATCTTGGTAACAACCCAAATGCCCATCAGCTGGAGACTGAATAAAGATGTGTGTGTGTGTTTTTAATAAAATGGCATGTTACATTACGATAAAGAATGATAAATTTGAGTAATTTATACTCAAACGGATGTACCTTGAGGATATACTCATAAGTGAAATAGCAGGTGTTTAAATACTCTTATCTTTTTTCTAGTATGAGAATCTGAAGATATAAAATGAGTTCTACAGTGTATGATAGGTACTGTCAAACAGAAAATATTCAAATGGTAAAGGAGGTAGGGGTATATAATGTGGAGGAAAATACGATGGTAAAAAAGGAAGCAAAGCCTATGTATGTATGGGGCAGGGGTTGTAGGGTGGGCAGGGGAATGGGAAAAATATGAGTTAAGACATGTCATATACTGGTACAGATTTTCAATGTTGATTGTGATCATGATGTGTATATAAAATGTACCAATGAGATCAATTAATTTTTAAAAAGCAGGGCGTGTTTGTTTGAAGCCTAGGTTTACCTTGTTGATTCTCACAGATTCGATCACATCAAATCATTCCATGCACTTGCAACTGCTTTGCTACGATTCTCGTTTGTGTCGGTGCTGCTTTCTTCTGCCCTGAGCGTGTTCCTTAGAGGCGTTGTGTTGGTCCGTTATTCCTGATCGCGCGTCGCGGGCTCTGTGCATGGGGGCTGCTGCTGTCGGCCTTCCGGGTGAGGCTCCTCCCTCGCACTCAGCAGCACAGCGCATGCTGCGTGGGTGTCGGTCCCGCCGGATGCAGGTGTCCACAGTCGCCCCTGTCCAGGAGGGGTCCTGGTGAGTGGAGGCCTGGTACGCAGCGCCCCCTACAGGCCATATCCGAGACAGACCCAGTCACTTGTTTTGTTCAAGGCTCCGAAGGGGGCTCCTGACCACTTGGGCTTCTCTGCTAATTTATGAAAAAGCAGCGCTGAGCCACCCACCCCCGACTACAGCCTGTCCCTGTGTGGCGCTCAGGGTGAGGAAAGCGTGCTGTGCGCATGCGGGTCCGCCTGGGCCTCCGCGTCAGCCTTCTACGCGCCGAGGTCTGCACCTGTCACGCGGGATACCAGTCACAACCGTGACACCGTGTTAGGTCACCGTGCGGGGAATGAGCCGGGGAGATGGCGCCTTTCGGAACGTTTCCAGCTTCAGTGCTATTTATACTCAAATTTGTCTCTTAGTAATTCAAGAGCTGTGATGATTATGATAGTATGAGTATAATTAGTATGTCAGTGAGATTTTATTGTGTTTAATTTTTATATTACAGGTATATTAATTGTGTGGTTTGCCCTTTGCCTTTTCCGAGGGGATCCCACTTTAATTCAGTCTGTCACTTTGCTGTCTGCTGTTTCGGAGTGTTTTCAGCCCTGTGCACATCCTCGGCGTGAGCTCTCTGAGGGGATCTCGGAGGTTCTCACCTGTCACCGGTTCGTTACATGCACGTTGTCAGAATAGCAAGGACTACCATAGATCTGCTTACAGGAGTGCCTTCTCATATACTTACTTATGATTTTATGTCTAGGATGACGAGATGTGTATGTCTAAAATTGTGTGTGTGGGTATGTACGGGTGTGTCTCCAGTTTTATGGTGCACCTGGGGCGGCAGTTCTGTCTGCACACAGGACGCTCTCATGCCACACAGTGATGTTTAATCTCTTACGGGAAAGCACCTCCAGCTTAGGGACAAAGGGCAGAGCCGTAATTTAAAATCAATAGATCTCGCCAGGGAAACTGGAAGTCTGAGTTACGGCGTGCGATTCAGCCCTGTCGTGGCTGAACGAAGTCTGCGCGGCTGAGCGGCCAGGCGCCTCCCTCCACCGTCCCGACCCACGCGGGGTCCCCAGCCGCCCAGGGCCGCTGCAGGTGGGTGTGCAGACTCGCAGTCCCGGAGCAGCCGGGGACCCTGGTCTGTGGCTGTGCTCTGTGTCTGGGGCGTCCCTCTCTGTGTGTCAGGTGCTCTGAGACAAAGGTGTGGAGGACAGAGTGTAGGAGGAAGAGTAAAGCCGACGCAGACACATCTTTAAAGCAATGTTAGGTGAAGTCAGCGTTAGTGCCACGTGGTTTCCCTGACACAGAAACCCAGAGCATGAATAAATGCAAGTACAAAGTAAATGATGGACCACAGGAAATGGGAAACCGATCTCCAGCGGGAAGGGGCAGGGAGGGAGGAGCTAGCGGGATGCAGGTGCTGTGTACGTGCGCCGAGCCCCACGAGGATGTGAACGCCGCGCCGTGTAAATGGAAACTAAAAAAAAATAAAAAATAAAAATACTGCGTCAGTCCGTGCACCGCCAACTCCCTGGGATGAGCGCAGTTATTGGGGGCGGGGGGGGGGGGGCGCTGATGAAAAGAGGAGCTAAAGATTGAAACCTTGACGTGCTTCCAAATTTTTGCCACTTTTACTTTTCATGCATTTCAAAAACAGTTGTAACATAAACTTTAAAAACATTGTCGTAAAATGCTTCCTCCCAAATAACGAACCAGTACATGACATTCTTTATTTAATTCTAAGAGCAAATCAGATCATCTTAATTACAAGGCAGTACTTTGTAATGGTAAAATCTAATCCTTACTTTGCTCGTATACTATCACTCTAACTTTTAAAGAACAAAAAATTCAATATTTGAGTGAAAGAAAAAAATATTTACCTTCTTGATCACAGTCTACTTTTAAGACTATCTACTTTTAAGACTACTTTTAAGACTGTGCATTAAATTAGCAGCACAGTATACAGCTAGAGATGGACGGGCTGACGTTATGAGATAAAAATGACCAACCACTATCCAGCATAACCAAAGAAACAGTGAAGCAATAACTAGTCATGTACTAGTCGGTGCCAGTCCCTGAGCTCCCTGTGCCCACGTGTAGGCTGGTAAAGGAGACAGTGTGACACTCACCACCACCCCGTCCCGCCCCCTTGAGCCTCAGTTGGTGTCTGACCTGCAGAAGCCCTGCCTGGCTGGGCCTCTCCCCTGTCTCCCTGTCACAGGAACCCTGGTGCCACCTCATCCTCCCGGTTACCCCAGCCCTCCACCGCAGTCTAGGCATCACATACTGCCTGTTACCAAGTAAGTCCGTGTTTGGTCCCTTATGATGCATGTTCTAGTTGCTGCTGTGTTTATTGTATTTATTATACTGTCATGTTTGGATCTCAGAAGCCCCCAAAAAGCACACACGTTTGGAGGCCGGTTTCTGACAATGGCTGGATCACAAGGGCCCTGAGTAATCAGCGGATCACCCCACGGGCGAGGTCACAACTGGTGCATCATGGGAGTGATGGATGTGGGAGCTGGGACCAAGGAAGGAAGGAGTTGTGGGGAGCCTGGCCCTTTCCACACTGTCTTTTACATCTCTCTGTGCTTCCTAGAGGCCATCGAGGAGCAGCTTGCCTCTGCCACGCTCACCCGCCATGACATCTCCTCACAGGCCTCTAGAGGTAGAGCCCGCTGACCAAGATGAAACATCTGACATCACGAGCCGAAATAAGTCTCCTCTCTGCTGTTTGTGTCAGATCTTTGAGGCAGCGATGTGGTGTTTAGCTCACATGTGGTGCTTGTTCCATGTTGCCAGGAATTTGCTGTGAGTAGAGAATGTAAGGACAAACAAAATAGAAAACCACAGTTCACTGCTGGGATTGTCCAGGCTGACAGACCCTGAGCACAGAGGCCCTGGGGCCACAAGGCTTGTGGATCCGCTGCTCCCGGGAAGTGTGCCCAGCGGGGGTGAGCAGAGCACAGGTGTCCTGGGAGAACGTAGTCAGGAAAGGTTCAGCAGGCCCCGCTGGCCGGGACTGGCTGGACTGACCCTGAGATTTGCATTTTTAAACAATAGACTACGGATGAGTAGCAGTGGGAGATGCTGAGGGTGGTTGCTGGAAGAGCTGAGTGGGAGTGATGGGTTACAGCTGAGGCTGCAGAAAGAGACTTTGGCAATCAGGGCTCAGCATCCTGGGCTGACTCTTAAGACTCAGATTGCATTTCCTCTGGTTAAACCAGAGTTGCTTCCTTTTCCACCAATTTTAGTTTCCATGGCAACTTGCTGGCTTCTTCCCTTCCAGATCAGCAATAAATGCGTGAGAAGGACCCTGGGCCAGGTGCCTCTTTGCAGGAGGAAGCTCCTGAGGGACCGGATGCGGAGCAGCACAGTGCTTCGCCCTCTCCTTCCTGACAAGTGTGGGGGGACCTGTAGAAGCTTCCGCAGCTGGAAGCGGGAGACTGGGTCTCCTGAGTGGGTCCTGCCGCCCAAGTCTGGGCGTGAAGACACTCGCTGGCTTCTCTTGGAAATTCAGGTTCTCGTTTCTGTATGCAATGCACGAAATAAACAGCAGTAAGTTAAACTCTTTCTTTAGAAGGGAACCAGTGGGAATAGCTCAGGATAGGCATTCTTTTCCCGTCCAAAGCTTAATATCCAGCCTGCTGATGCTTAGTTTTTAATTTCCTGTCCAATCTTATAATCTCCTAGAATTTGAGGATTTGTGAAGACCTGCATGTTTATTTAGTTTAATCCCTATGTTTTTGCTTCAAATAGTAGACTATTTTACCTGCTGTTTTAATTTTTCATGGTTCCCTATAACGAAATGAATTCTAGGAGTGTGTGGATGGGTTTTAGAAAGAAAACAAAGTATGAATTGAGTGCAGAGAACGGCTGTGTGGTGTCAGAGGAAGCCTGGGTCCAGAGGACCCTGAAAGCAGTTTCAGGAATTTAGAGGCAAAGTTGGTGGCAGAATTGAGAGGTGTGTGGGAAGGACTGGGGGTCACCATGGTGACTCACCAGGACTGAGAGTGGAAGGAGTTGGCAGAGATCATCCACATGAAGGCAGGTGCCAGGGCCCTGCAAAGCAGGACCACAGTGGCCCTCCCCTGGCTGCTCCATCCCCAGCTCTAGGCAGCAGATGCAGGAGAGAGATCAGAGCGATGCTGGGCAGGGCAGGTTCTGTGGAAGGACATATAAACAGAGGGGCAGGGGAAGGGAGCACCCCAAGGGGAGCAGACCGTGCCTCACAGAAGAGCGTGCTGCACCCAGCCTGGAGCACCAGAGACCCCAAGTGGGCCCGGTCAGCCCACTTGGTCCCGCGGAGGTCCCATGGAGGACTGTCTTAGCTCTAGTGTAGTGTGGCCACTAGGACACCGGGCAGGAGACGGGAGGGGCTGCAGTCTGGCTCCTCTGTCCCTGGCTCTGCCCCCAGCCGCAGCCCAGCTCTGACGCCGCTCTGCTGGGCTCTGGTTGCCACCCTCACGCTTTGCTTCCCGGGGCCGAGGCAGACTCACCCACCCGCTCGTCAGCCGTGACTCGCCTTGGCCTTTGCACAGCTCGCCCGGGCCCTTCGTCAGCTGTGCCTCTTCTCTGGCTGGAGGGCGCTGCCTGGAGCAGCTCAGACGGCTTGAGCTCTGCAGGTGGAGACTGGGCAGAGCCAGGGCTCAGCTCTTGGTCCCTGTGCCCATGGCTGCGGCTGTTTTGTGTGGACACGTTGGTGACTCAGGATGACTCATGACCACCGTGCAAGAGTCAGCTCGTCCCCGGGAAGGTGGCAGATGCCTCCCCTACCCAGATGCCTGCTGAGATTCCCTCCTACGGAGTGGGAGAGCACAGTATCGTGTTCTCCACGCTTCCGTCCCAAAATGACTTTCTGGAGGGGGGCAGATGTTGGCTTTCCGAGCTGTCCAAGTCATGGTGCTCACATAAAGCAAACCAGAAAGAACTGTCTTTTCCCAGCACTGTGCCTGCCCTGGCCTGTGAGGGGCCTGTTCCATCTCCAGAGCTGCCCTGAGCTCTCACCAGTGTGTCTGTCGCACGAGAAGCGAGGGCCAGTCACGGTTGTTGGCGACTTCACCTGTCCATCCTGGGAAGAGTCCGGAGCGCAGTGGGAAGAGTCTGCTGGGAGGGAGGAAAAGGGTGTCCCCTCGGCTGCCACTTGTCCAGTGTCCAGGGCCACAGCAGGGGGTCCTGGACCCCACTGTGGCCTCCACTCTGCTACGACTGCTTCCCATCGATAACCTCAAAGTTGTGTGGCTCTAGTCCTGTGTGGGATTGAAAGAAAAACTGTGTTTCCTTTCTTGGTCTCTTCCAATCACAAATATTCATCTTATTCTTTCTCAAGGTGACTTCAGAGTGAGTAAGTGAAATAATAGATTCGCACAAAGAGTAATCTTTTTCTACCAAAAGAAATTACTTTCAATAGTGGTTTTATTAATGATATAATTTGAACTATAAAAGCAAAGATTTTTTTCAGGAAGCAATAAACAGCAAAAGATGAAAATTTATTTCTCACTTCTGGTGGTTGCTAGCCAGCATGGGTCATGCCTACTGCAGTGGCATCTCAGAGTTCCTGGGCATTCCTGTGCCACAGAGGCAGATCCCCCAGGACACCTGGCAAGGAGACAGGACATTGCTGCCTGTCACAGGCGCTTTCCAAAGTCCCCTCACAGGCAGATACTAGAGATCCAGGGAAGTTTTTAATCTGTGAGGTAAACTTTTGTAATGGCGTTTTCCCTTAAAATTCCAGGGTTTATTTTTTGAATATCTGCTTCTTGAATTAAGCAGGAGGAGAATTCAAAGGGCATGCGCTAGCCACCCTACCTCCTGTATTTGCTCTCAACATGGTGACAGATGTGTACCCCCTGCCACCTAGATGGCTGTGGTGATTATCCAGTGGTCAGCGTGGAGCGCCCAGCTGGACAGAGTCGGCGGTTCTGGGGTGGAAACCCACCTGAGGCTGGTTGCCAGTGGCATCAAGGAGGCTGTGGGGGCGGACTGCGCACTGCTGGTTTTCTTGGGGCTAGTTTTCCTGACATAAGCTTGGATGTTCTCATAATCATCTCCGGAGAAGCTGGGGTCCCTGCTGTCACAGGGACAGCTGCTATTCCCGTCAGGGGAGCCCAGCCTCTGTCTCGGACATCGCTTCCTGGCTCAGTACAGGACCTCAGCCTGGTGGCACAGACCCTTCACCCAGCCAGCACAAGGGCAGACTTTCTGGCTTCCAGCACTGGCCTTTGGGCTTCCTGATGCAGATCCTGGAGACGGACTCACGGGAGACTTTGCTGTGGGCCCAGGGTCTCTAGCTGGACAGTGGAAGACGTTAGCCTTCAGCTGGACTCGTGCAGGACACTGCCGTAGGCTCCAGGCCCTCGGCTGGGTTCTGCGGGTCTCCAGTGTGTGGACGGAACTCTTCCACTCCTCTGCACTTGGCTTTTGAGTAAATATACAAGTGTCCTATAAATTATGCATCCCATGTTAAATCTATTCCCTTGCCAACTCTGTCTGCAACACCGGCTCATGGCCCCACGTGGATGCCCAGGGCCCGCTGCGGATGGGGATGGAGACAGGTCGGCCGGGAGCTGTGCAGGCTTCAGATCTGGATGTAGCTCCATCTGCTCTTTGACTTCAGCTTCCAACTCTCATCAGTGATCAGAGGCTGAACAAAGTCGCTTTCTTCAGCTTTGAAAATCGCTTCCTGCTCACACATTCCCATTAGCAAAGCTGTGTTTATCTTTTTTAATGAGGAGCGTGGTACAGAATAACCTGTTTGTTTAAAAGCAGAGAGAAGGAGAGAATGCTGTCAAGTCCCTGAGCTGTTTTTTCCTCAAGACATCTATCCTGGTGGCCAGTCTTGGCCCGTGCTCCTTGCTTTGCTCGCATTTTTATCAGTTGTCAAAAATCCAGAGTGCCACCACAGCGTGGCAGTGGCTTCATCCCAAGCTGAGCTCTACTTGGCTCCACTTTCCGCTCTGGCCCTGTGAGGATCAGAGACGCCGCCTGTCTCCTGAGCTACTGGGCGAGAGCCAGGAGCAGGACAGGGAGAAGAGACTTCTCAACGCAAACAGAGGAAGCCAGAGACTCACAGTCTTGTTGGCCTCTGGGGAACACAGGGTATAAAAATGAACAGCCACAGGACAAAGTGACATGGAAGTAGAAGCTGTAAGACCAGGTGGTCAGCGCCCGGGGAAGGAGGCGCTTTCCCTGGAGCCAGCCTGGGCAGGGTGTGCGGAGCAGGGTGAGCTTGGGGCTGGCGCTGGGGGGCTGCTGCAGAAGTGGCATGGGGCCACGCTGCTGGGGCTGCCTTCCTGGGAGCAGCGGTAAGGGAAGGGGGTGCAGTGCTCTTGGGAATCACACATCTGATCACCTAGGGTACAGGGGACCTTTGGGGCCTTGGTCCCAGGCCTCCTTGGAAAACATCACAGAGAGAGGGTTCAAGTGTGTGAGTCCCCATGCTAAAGTGCAGGGAGCAGCTAGAGCAGGGCGACCTCACACCACCATGCAGCCAGCGCTTCTGGTGCCGGTGTCTGTAAGCATGAAGGGTGCCCGATCATGGGGTGCGTAGGGACACGTGATATCTGACAAGAGCACACAGGGGGTGGAGCGACACGACGGTCACCGTCCAGGATGTCTCGACACAAAAGTGCCCCCAGAACATGCCTACCATTTTGCCACTGGGAGCTCTTAGCATTTCTGTTCTTGGCTTTGGCCCTTGTGTGGACCACAGGGGATTGGCAGGCGGGCTCTTGTGGGACCAGTTCCTCCCTGGGTGGGTGTCTTGTGAGGGGAGCAAGGGGGCTGGGGCAGCAGGAGAGAGGCAAGAGTTCTGGAGGAAGAAGGCCGTGCTCTTGGAACAAGGTTCAGAAGCAGCTGGAGCTCCTAAGGTCACAGGGTCAGAGCAGACACAGGAGGGGACAGAAGGAAGAAGACCAGAAGCCATGGGCCACATTGAGCCTCCAGGAACCATGCAGAACAGCCAGCTCCATGAGCACAACAAGCCAGAAAGACAGTCCCATCAACACCCCCAGCCTCTCTCACACATGATGAGTCAGGGTCTTGCCAGGTTACCGCAGTGGGCTCAAACTTGACTCTCCTGCCTCAGCCTCCCAAGGTGTTGGGATGGCAGGTGTGTGCCACCACGCTTGCCTCAGTGCATTAGTTTGCTAGAAAACTAGCACTGACGAAAAAAGAATCCTCATTTTCTGTCTTGAGACTCAGTGCAGTATTAGAAACGATGGTTTATTGTTATCATTACCAGCCGTATGGCAAAGGTCCCAACCCTCGCATATTTCAGAGCGGAGTCCTGGCGCTGGCAAGTGGAGCGACTG
The DNA here is from genome assembly GCA_004026965.1 of Petromus typicus. NCBI lineage: Eukaryota > Metazoa > Chordata > Mammalia > Rodentia > Petromuridae > Petromus > Petromus typicus. The sequence continues at coordinate 6,434 of PVIR01002957.1, read as the reverse complement.
CAAAGTGCTGTGGCAGAGGCGAGGCAGCCTTGGTCCAGAGTTCATCCTGAGGGGCCCCGAGGAAAAGCCCGGAGGACACGCTGGCAGACAAAACATGCGCCAGCCAGGAAAGCTGCTGGGCACTGGAGACTGCTGCTGCAATGCTTCCTTCCACAATTTGCAAAAGGCCATCAAGATAATTAAATAACACCGCGGCGATAAATCTCAGCTCCCTCTGCGTCTTCCTGGCATCACAAGAGCGAGGGGAGAGATGGGTGGCACGTGCTGGTGCTGCCACTGCACGGTAATGAATGTGATCATGGATCCAAGCCCGCTGCACCACCTCCGGAAAAGAAGCAATAAATAAAAATCAAGCAGAAGAGCAATAAATAAAAAATCAGGCTCAACTAGCAGTAAGAGCAACCAGCGTGGCCTCTTGATAGTACAGAAATTAATACAACAAACAAAAGCATCCCAAATACCACTCACTTAGCTCATGCATAGCATAAGGTAAGGTTTCATGATTCTCACACGTGTGTAGGCATGTTCATTGTTATATATATGTGTGCATATGTGTTCAGATGTATGTTGATGCATATGGGTTGTTCGTGCATGTCTGTACAGGAAGCTATGGCCTGTGGTTTAGCTTGTGCAGACATTGAAAGCTGTGTATCTTCTCTGTCCCCTAGATAGGCACACAGTGCTGCTACAGTGCACACACAGACGTGGTGACCAGAAGACACGTTAGCCGGCCTGTGGGGCCTACACTGGTGAGAAAAGATTGTCTGTCACATTAGCACTGGGACATATGCTGGTAGCCACAGGGAGGGAGGACCGAGGCCCTGGCCGTGCTGTGTTTGTGTCTTGTGGCTACAACGAATGGCTCATTGTCTAACAATACACTACAGACTGGGCCTTAAGGGCTGTAAATTTGCTCTCATAATCTTGCAACAGTTCTCTTCTGGAGTGTCAAAGGTACTGCTCCCCATGTCGTGTGTGGCTCTCAGCTCTGCTGCATAGGCTGTCCGTGCAGGACAGTGGACCTGTGGGCAATTTGCTCACGGCAGTGGGGGCTCTGACAGGAAGAACCCTTCCCCCACCCGTATGCTGGCCACCCGCCCTTCCTGGTCAGAGTGAAGGTGAGCATGAAGGACACTTCAACCTCAAGGCTCAGGTGAGGACAGGCTCTCCAGTCCTGACTCTGCCACATACTCAGTGTTACTGCAGGGAGGTAACCTCATGGCTCTGTGAAATCAGGTATCTTTCAAGATTATTGAAAGCCAGTGAACTATCCTAGAATTAATGACACCAGGATAATACAGATGGAAAATTATGTACAGATGCTGAAGAAGCGTGTGCTAAATTCAGCCTGGTCCTCCAAAGACAACCTAGCAAAGCAGGAGTACACAGTGTGACCGTCCACTCACTGGGATGTGTGCACTGGACGCGACTTGGACCGCCGAGCAGGCGAGCAGGAGCCAGTGCACGTGCATTGTTCGCATGCAGACCGGTCATCACCCCACTCGCTGGTGTGCAGCCTGGACAGGCGGACAGGGAAAGAAGAACGGTCTCTTCCTGGAAGAGCTTCCGCTGTCCCTTGCCTTTGGATGCTGGTCTCCAGTCTCCTCGGCCTTGCAGGGCAGTCCTTTCGCCCGTCTGACACAGACTCACAGCCCAGCTCCGCGGTGAGCTTTGTGGGCATCAACCTTCTGCTGCCGCGGGATCCTCTAGCTCCACTTGCCGAGGGCCATTCTGGATTCTTCCTCCTCTGATCCCCTTGGTGCCCCTGAGACTCTCCAGCTTCTGCTCCTGTAAACCTGCCTGACACAAAAGCAATATCCTTCACGTCGATCGCAGCTGGCTGCTAGAATCTTGCACTAAACCCAGACAGTATCCATTACAGCACGTGGAAACCAGGGGTTTCTGCCCTTCCAGCTAATAGTCACTGCTGACCTGAGTGTCCACACCACTGCAATGAAAATACAAGTAAATAAATACGTGAGAGCAAACTGGCATTTACAGCTGTGTAATTAGCTGTCTAGCAGAGCCAGGAGGATGAACCAAAAGACCTTTGCAGACTGTAGAGAGCAGCCGGCTACAAGATCTGTAAACAGCAACTATAATGAGCAATTAGAACATTTTATAACAAAACTTCACAAGTGAGACTCCAGCTGAAAACACAATACAATAGTAAGTGGAGGAAAATCTTCCAAATATACGGCAGTCACATGTGAAATCTAAGGCAATTTTGAGGTGCTCATAAAAAGAAAGTTAATTACAGGAGAGGCTCTGGAGACTTGGAGGTGAAGTGCTCGACCCAAGAACACATCGTGTTTCTCAAATCAGCCACCCCATTAATGCAGTGTCAGGCAAGGAGCAAAACATGGCGTAGGAAAATCAGCAACCCAATTATAGAATGCATCCAAAAGAAAAAACACAACCCTGTAGCGAGCTTCATTAAGATTTTTAAAACAGGGGAGTTATCTTTTTTAGTATATTGTTAAAATGTTATTTTGATACAAGAAGAAATATGTGGACAATATCACATCTTTTAGACAAACTAACAATTTGGGAAAAAATGTTTTATACCTTCTTCTTTATGTTATATGAATACCAGATAGATGAGCTGGATGTATAAAGATATTTTGACTATCAGAAGAAATGGGATGATAATATTATTATAACAGCATTGAATATTATGATAATAATTATTTTTCTGTTTAAGGGATATAAGAAAAGGATTAAGGGAAATAATTATAGATTAAATGGCTAAAAGTCAAAATCTTCTATCCAAATTTCCCCATCAGCAAAGTTAAGATATGCAATAGTTTGGAAGAAGAGTTTGAAAAATGCATAATAATAAAGAATTAACATTTACAATACACAGTTTTTCTGAAATCCCTTAAAGAAACAACCCAAATAACCTCCCAGATACAGTCAACTAGTATTTACACAGGGAGAAAGGTAGTCTTTTCTACAAATGGTACTGGAAAAACTGAGCATCTACATGCAGAAAAATAAATCTAGACTGAAACCTTACGCCTTCACAAGAGAACATAAAAATGACCCCACAATGAACATTATACAACCCTTAGAAGATCCAAGAGGAGAAAATATAGATGCTCTGGCCTGCGCGATGGCTTCCTAGAGAGAGTATCATAAATAAGGTCTATAAAAGAATTGATCAGCTCAACTTCATTAAAAATTCCTAAATTGCTGTATAAAAGATGCTGTCAAGAGGATGAAAAGAGAAGTCACAGACTAAGAAAACATATTTACAAAATATCTACCTAGTACAGTGGTCTTATCTTAAATAGCCAATTGGTGAGTTACAAAGAAATTTTGCAACCATAAGAAAAATTTTGATTAAAAATGAGCCCAAAACCTGAGTAGACATCTCATCAAGAGATATATCGAGGGCAGATAAACATGTGGAAGGGTTTGGGATCATCCACCATGGGGCCCCTGCAAAGTGGAGCAAGGAGAGCCCCGAGTCCTCTGGCTGCAGTCTGCCCTGACCACATGGCTGGCTGTCAGGGGTCCAGGGACAGCCACTTTGCAACAAACCAGCTGCTTCCACAAAACCACCCATGCTCCCACCACAGGTCGCAGTAACTGCTCTTTTGTATTTTATCCAAACAGGTTGAAAATACACCACAAAGAAACTTGCATGTGAGTATTTATAGCATCAAAACCCAAACCAGCTGAGCCACGGCGCTGTTCCCTGTGTGACAGTGGATGGGTGACCTGGGACGCATCCGGCCGTAGGGTGTCATCAGCACTGAGCAGAAGTGAGCACTGAATCCACGAAGAGAGACTTAAGGTGGGGGGCTTACAAGAAGGAAGCCAGTGTGAGAAGACTCATGCTGTTTGTTTCCAACATGGTGACTTTGAAAACAGCAAAATTCTCGAGATAGTAGAGATGATTGGTTGCCAGATTGGGAAGGAGGAAAGGAACAGGCAGAGGAAGCTACAGACTAGGTCTACATGTCCCCACAGCCTCGTGTGGCCTGCGCTGGATCTACAGTGTGTGAAGCTGGGACTGATTCACGATGCAGTGCTAGGCGCGGACACTAGGGTTAAGGTGTGAGTGCGGCCCTCACTGAGCATCCTGGGTAAGATCAGTGGCGTGGAAGACGCTGGTGATGCTCTCTGGATGCCTTTGCTACCTGGTGAGCACCATGCTGCTTCTCCTCCGTCAGGCCTGTCAGTCATCTGTGTCGTGGAACCAGCTGACTGTGGACTGAGATCTCTACAAACTGCACACCAGATATACCACTTCTTCTCCAACTTGGCATCTGTATTTTGCTTACCAGCCAGAGAAAAGTAAGTACCACCAAAGACGTGTGTGTCGAGAACCTGGACCTACGGTGGATGACAGACAACATGAGAATGAGCACACATCCTTACGCATTTGGCCAACCCTGCAGCATGTCCAGTTCCAAGGTGGGATCAGTCAGCTACAGGGCTGGGGATAAGGCACATGTGCACCACTTGATGGAGGACATTGGTAACAGGGTGTGAGCATGTAGGAGCCAGAGAGGACACAGGAACTCTGGTTTTCTTGTCACTTTTGTTGCGAACTTGGAACTGCTCTAAACTTAAACTGCATTAAAATAATAAATAGACAAAATAACAATGCAAATAATACTAGGAGCCACTACTTGGTGAAGACGTGCTGTTACTGGTAGGGGACAGTCCTTAACTGTGGGTTCTCGATTAGGACGGTGAGGCTCTGCGTACCTGTGTCCTGTGTCTGTATATGCCTGTCTTATGTCGCTGGGTTGTTCTGAGGACGCAGTCATTATGCAATGCCTGTGACGTCCTTCACTCTGAGCCTGGGCCACAGTGAGCAACAGAAGGCAGTTGTCAGTACTAGCGTCTTCATGCAAAAGAAGCACACACAGGTGAAAGGGGAGACGCACAGGTACCATGGCACAGGGCATGCTCTGGGTGGGCCACACACGGGGGAGAACTCTCCAGCCTCCTGGTAATGAGGACAATGGCATGGAAACAGCAATGACACGTTTTCATCCATAAAACTGATAATAACAGAGAAGAACTGCCCTGGTGAGTGGGAGTCAGGACACCCCAACCCGCACGTGTTGACAGGAGGGTGCAGAGATCCGCCTTCCCTCTCCACGGACGACGGCGCCTGTTTTGCACGTGATGCCCACGGCTGGTGAAGCCCAGCGCTCTGTATCTCCTCACACAGGGCCACACCGGAGTCGTCCACACTCAGCGTGCAGGAGCCAGACAGCCAGAGGGGCAGAAGTACATAGGTGAGGGTGTCCAAGGCTCAGCCTCCCCTTCGCAGCACTTGTGCTTTGTGTTTGGAGGAAGTGAGCCTTGCTGTCTCATTAGCAGGAGTGATTTGTTTTTCTCTCTATGCACTGTGGCTCCTTCAGGCAGTTTTCCTTCATATCAATAAAGAATGACTGAAGCTGCTGGCCTTGCTGTTGCTGCCCCTGCTTGCGCTCGGCCTCCTGTTCGGGTGACTGTGAGGGATCTTCCTAGTCCCCAGCCCTGTGGGTGGGAGTGGCCTCGTCAGCCTGACGGTACAGGCATGAGCCTGGGTGCCAGGTGATGGTGGAAGAACACACCCAGTGCTTGCATTTGGCAGAGCATCTTACTGTGTAAGATGAACTAGCTCACGTGGGCGGCAGTCCCTGTTGCAAGCCTGCTGGCCTCTGTTCCTTTTTGTTTTTATTTTTATTTTGAGACAAGGTCTTACCAAGTCACTAAGTTACTGGTGCTGGACTCAAACTTGGCGATCCTCCTGCCTGAGCCTCCCAGGGGTACACCACCAAACCTGGCTTTATGTGATTTCCTTTAATTACGAAACAGATGTAATGGTAAATGTTCATATCTGCATGATGGCTAGCACCTCCACTTTAGTGCATATTTACTTTTGTCATAGCATCACAAGCAAGGCGTGCACCTGGAGCCTCAGCTTCGCTCCCTGGCCGACTGCGCACGCCCTGACAAAGACGAGGCCAGAAGGCAGGACGCCCTCGCAGGAGGCACTCCGTGCTCCCTGTTACACGCAGTGACAAGTCACACTCGTGCCAAAGCAGACAAAGGGGAAGGAGGGAGGCGCTGGCTCCAGTTCTTCAGGAACACAAGTTTTACCGGCAGCAGGCTCTCCTTCAGCCTTCCGTGGTTTCTGCTCTCTCAGGTGTCAAACCTGACACCCTATTATGTAACTGCATGCCAGATTTGTTTCTCTTCCTTCTCTAATATATTTTTCAGTTTCATCCTTTTAGAAAAGTAAAAACAAAGAGGAACTCTGGAAGCTTCCAAGGCCCTCAGGAAGTTCTGGGGGAATGTTTATCAAAGGGCCAGGCAGCTTCTGGGGAGGCAGCTCTGCGCCTGGGGCTGAAGGCCGGAGAGGCTTGTTTATCATTCGGTGATGTAGGGGTAGAAGGGAACCTGAAAACCAGCCCTCCCCACCA